>JBBUKS010000035.1:4396076-4410054 GCA_038050645.1 Hedychium gardnerianum
AAGACACTTGCCCCAAAGTTCCGAGCTTTCGAAGATCTGGGTTTCTCCCCATCCGACATCGTCCACCTCGTCCGATCGAATCCCAACACCATCAAAATCAAACACGAAGACACTGTGCCTAAGATCGAATTTTGGCAAGACCTTCTCAGGTCCAAGGATGCGCTGGTGAAGTTGTTCAAGGGAAACTATTGGGTTCTTGGGTACAGCATCAAGAAGAGGATCCAGCCCAACCTTGAGATGCTTCGGGAATGTGGCGTGGACGGCCAAAAGCTCGCCTCTATGTTGCGGAACTTCCCACTGATCCTGACATGTAATGTTGATTTATTGAAGTCCTTGATCAGTCGCGCGGAGGACTTAGGAGTGCCACGGACAGCGAGGATGTTCCATCGCACTCTGCGTGCACTCGCCATGGTCAGTCCAGAGAAGTTCAAGATGCAAATGGAATTGTTCCGGAGCTACGGGTGGTCAGAGGACGATTTTGTTGTGGCATTCCAAAAGTGTCCTCAAGTCCCGGAAGGGTCTTTGACGACTTTGCGGAGAAAAATGGAGTTCTTGATAAATGCGGCTGGATATGCTTCTTCTCACATTGCTATACGTCCAATACTATTAGCAATGAGCTTGGAGAGAAGGTTGATTCCGAGACATCGGATCTTGGCAACCTTGAAGTCTAGGGGGCATTGTGAAAGTGATTACAAAGGGACAGCATACATGATGCTTCCTGAGGCCAAATTCGTAGAGAAGTACATTATCCTCTACAAGGACAGGTATCCAGATCTGAGTGAACTCTATGCAAGCTTAAACCACTCTAATGCTTTTGATTCTGGACTTCAATGAGGTAAATCATTTTTCCCCCTGCAAGTTATCAGTCATGTTGCCATTTTTCACTGAATGACTTCTCCTTTGTCAAACTCTAAGCTAATATTTATGCCAACAAGCACGGAGATAAGAGGAGATAAGAAGAATTCGCAGAATCATGGTCTTGTTTCTGCATGTCAATATGCACGAAGATAAGAACAATTCACAGGATCATGATCTTGATTTTGTATGTCAATTGAGCTAAAAGCTCTCAGATTCATCACTTGCTATGTTAGACAATTGTTACTGCAAGAGACATCCTTCCTTTATGAACATTCAGTAACCCCATCAAAAGAAAACTTGAAACTAAATAACTTTTTAAAAAGTCCCAACTAATTATAAAAATTAACAATTCAGACATATTTTAATAAATTAAATTCTTGACTGCATCATTCTCCCCAACCGAAGAACTTGACTCCGTCGAGTGAGAAGATGAACTGACAAAGTGAGTCTATCAACGCAGCATATTGGTGCAAGGTGGTGTTGCCTCAATCAAGCAGTTGTTCCATTTCTTCTAGAAGCTTGGGGGAGAGACTTCAAAGTTCATCTTCAGTGATTCATGTATCATCAATCTCTGAAAATCTTGAAACGAACCAAGTATCGATGAGTGCTTTTGCTCAGAGAGATTAATGTTTGATGGTCTATAATGCTCTCACTCTGATGAGATGGTGGTGTTATGGATGGGAGTGTCGGAATTAGTGTAGTAGGTACACGACCTGTAGGTAAATCAACAGACAAAGAAGAGGGCTCCAATGTTCCTCGATATAGTAGTAAGTCCTCGATATTGAAAATTAGACTAATGTTAAAATTAGCAAGTAAGTCAACAACATATGCATTTGTCTCAATTTTTCTCACAATTTGAAATGTACCAGAGGAGCAAGCATGAAATTTTAGGAAACGTTCTGGGCGAATGTGGATAAGTACATAATCCCCTACATTGTATTCCTTAAACTTACGATGTGCATTAGTTTGTCTCATTACTCAGTGCAATTTTCCTCCTAATATCAGCACGGATCTCTTTGATTCGCTTAGTAAAACTCTTAGCTGACTCAGAAGAAGAAGAAATGGTAAGTATGGGAATCAGGTCAATAGGTTGTCGAGCTTTCGACCCATACACGATTTCAATGGACTATGACAGGTAGATTGATTTATTGAATTGTTATAATCAAATTCTGTAAGGGGCAAGATTGAGTCCCAAATACTTGATTTTTCACCCACTAAACACCTTAATAAATTTCCTAAACTGCGATAAACAATATCGGTTTGACGATCAGTTTGTAGATGAAATGCAGAAGAGAATTTAAGTTGAGTCCCAAATAACTTCCATAGGTTTTCCAAAAATAGCTAACGAACTTTACATTTCTATCTGATACTATAGTCATGGGTACTCGTGCAATCAGACGACTTCCCTAAAGAACAATATAGCTATTTGTGATGCATTATTTGTTTTATTGCATGAAATAAAATGTGTCATTTTAGAAAATCGATCTATCACTACTAAAATCAAGTCATGGCTCCAGTTGGTACGAGATAATCCCAATGTTCTAAGTGGCGGTTGAGGAGACCGCCTAGGCAGGAGGCGGACCTCAACCGCCCTGCATTTGTGAAAAGCGGTGGTTTACGCCACGGTCAAAGTCAACTTGGTTAAAAACCTCACCTCCTTCCACCTTGAACCGTTATTGCTGCCCGCCGCCGCCATAGCCTATTGCCATCGCGGGGCTCGGGCGATGCTTCCAGGCCCATCGCCAGGCTCGGGTGCCACTTTCGGCCCGTTGCGGGGCTTGAGCGACACTTCCGGGCCCGTCCCCGGGCTCGAGCGATGCGTTCGGGCTCTCACAACGTGTCCAGACTCGTCACCGGACCCAGGCGACCGGTCTGGACTCGTCACCAAACCCAGGCGACGAGTCTGAACTCTCCGTCGGGCCCAGGCGACGTGGCCGGACACGTCGCCCAAGTCCAGCAACGCATCCGACATCGAAGCCGAAACATCGAGATAGGTTTTTTTTTTAACTTAGGGGATTTAATCGAAATTTTATATTAATAATTTTAATCAACTCTTAACTATTATTGAAATAATTTATAGGCTTAATTAAAGCCTGATAAAATTATCTTATTAATTTAATATATATTTAAAAAATAAAATAAAAATTAAAAAAATTCGATTAACTTTTTTATTTTTAGTTAATATATTTTACAGTAAGTTTTTAGTATTAATATAGTGATGAATTTTTATTAATTATCTTGTTAGTTACATTTATATATTTATTTGTATCTTATATAAATTGTGTATAAAAATAATAAAGAATGATGACTATTTATATTATTATGTATAAAAATAGTACAAAAAATCAACCGCCTAGGCGGTAGACGGTCACTGACCGCCCCGCCACCGCCTATCACTATTTACAACATTGGATACACAGGAGAGAGTAAAACAAGAAATAAAGTATGTATTGTTGTATATAGTTTACTAAAAGATGAAGTAGTAGGAGTAGTTAGAAAGGGGTATACCATTATAACTCTCAAGATAGTGGTGACGAAATAAACTATTAATGTAATTAGCATATATTCATCTTAAGTAGGATTAGATGAAAACACTAAATCTAGGTTTTGGGACGACTTAGATGAAGTACTATAAAATATTTCGCCAAACGAAATGATTTTAATAGGAGGAGATCTAAATGGGTATGTCGGAGTGAAAAATGAAAAGTATGATAGGGTGCATGGAGGTTATGGGTTTGAAACAATAAATGATGAAGGAAAAATTATATTGGATTTTGTGATAGCATATAACTTTATACTAGAAAATACGTTTTTAAAGAAAAGAGAAGAACACTTGGTTTCAAAAGTGGGAATAATAAGTCAACAAATTAACCTTCTTATGGTTAGGAAGAAGAATTTGTAAAGATTGTAAGGTCATTCTGGAGAAAACTTAACTACCCAATATAGGTTAATAGTATTGGATATGCGCCTCAAGCATATTATCAATATCAGACAAATGTGCACGACTCCTAAAATTAAATGATGGAAGTTAAAGGATGAAAAACAAAACATATTTAAAAGAGAGTAGGAGAACAAGTATTAGGAGAAATACTAGCCAGAGTGTACTCAAATATGACATGGGATAAAATGACATCAAAGTTGAAAATAGTAGCCAGAGTGTACTCGGTGAGTCAATGGGTCGTGCACCACCAAGTAAAGAATCTTAGTGGTGGAATGAGAAAGTATAAGAGAAAGTAAAAGAAACACGAACAATCTATAAAGTATTATACACTTGTAAGAATGATGAAAACTTATAAAAGTATATAGTAGCCAAGAAAGAGGTCAAGAAAGCAGTAAATGAAACAAAAAAAATAAAACCTAATGCTTATATCGAAAATTAGATACAAAAGAAGGGGAAAAGGATATTTACTGAATAGCTAAAGCGAGTAGCTAAAGTGAGAGAGAGGAAGACAAGAGATCTTATCCAATATATTAAAGATGAATGCAATATAGTACTATTGAATGATGAGGAAATAAAAAGGCGATGGAAGAGGTATTTTCATCAACTTTTTAATGAAGGTTTATGTGAACATCTTAACTTAGATAATTTAAGTAGGTCAAATGAGTATAGAAATTTAAATTTTTATCATATAATTCAAATTTCAGAAGGTAGAACAAGATGGGATGCAAAATGGAAAAGTAGTTGGATCTGAAGATATTTCGATAGAGGTGTAGAAGTGACTAGGAAAATAAGGTTCTGAATGACTTACAAAGTTATTCAATTTGATATGGAAAACAAACAAAAAATATCAAATCGGGCAAGTACTCTAGTTCTCTTATATAAGAACAAAAGAGATGTATAAAATTGTGTAAACTATAGGGGTATTAAACTAATGAGTCATACCATAAAATTTTGGAAAAGAAGAATAAAAAAAACTAAGGAAGGAGACTACAGTGACAAATAAATTTGGATTTATTTAAATATAAATGATGATATAGTAGGGGATAAAGTTCAATGGTGTAGAAGGATCCATATAGCCGACCCCACCTAGTGGGATTAGACTTGGTTGTTGTTGTTGAAGGACTGGTTGCCTCTGTGCGGTGATAGATGAATTGGTTATGTTTGATATTCTATGCTGACATAAATGTCTGCAAGGAAAGTTAACTACCTATCTTGATGCAATGAACAAAATGAAAACAGCATGTGGCAAATTTGCAATAGATGTAGGGCTCAAATTGAACCAGGAAAAGATGAAAACTGATTGTAAGCATCCCGAAATTGAATGATAATTACAAGTGGCCTAGTGGAGGAGGTCAAAGAGGAGTGAAATGGGCCTGGGGAAGAAGTATCCCCAGTCATTATTGACAATTTTGACTAGAAGAGCCTGTCAAATTAGATACATTTATTTTAAAACAATCTATTAAATTAATCATTTTTAAAATTATGTTTGAACAATCAATTTTATAAATTAAAACCTTCTCTCATTCTTTCACAAACTAGGGAAATCTAAATAGGATATGCAAAATAAAACACTTGAAAATTAAATTGTTTCAGGATGTTCTTCCCGGTGTGCATCTGTGAATTTCCGTGTAAATTTTGTGATACATAGCAACTCAAATAACTTCCTGATTTCCAACCATATATCGTATTATAACAAACAATAGCCTGTTGTCCTAGTTTTAGCTTAGCTGTATTTTAAGTGAAACACATGTACCACTTCTGTTATTGTCCCTTGGTTTATCCATGTAACCTTCCTGATTACTACCTTTATTTGAAAAAGGAAATGCTGCATCCTTTATTCACTAAATGTTCTTTTCCTTCATTATTGATTTTAAAATGTCTGTCTTGTATGTTACTTAACAAAAGTCAAGTTGCCTTTTTTATATTATCATTTCATTTTCTGGACCTTCAGATTAATTGTTTGAACAATTTTATGTATGCACTGGCTTATCCCTGCAAGTTGTAACTACCATGCAGATGATTGCTTTCATCAGTCATTGCCCAGTTCATGTTACATACTTTTTTGGCCTAATGATGGGTATACATCCTTGCATGCTTATACAATGAGATAAATGCTCACTGCTGTTTCTATTTCTGTGGAATTTAGAATGGTTATTCATTCCCTACCATAACTCTTGTATTACTGAACAAGGAAAAAATTGAATCTATTATTATTCTTGTCTTGTCTACTTTCCCCCCTTGGTTACTGTCATTGATATTGTTGGAACTTTGCTCTTCTGTGCAAGGTTGCTGTTTGCTCGAGTATCAAAGTACTATCAGATGAAGAATTTTTATTTGCTTATTACTCTTGTAATCCTCAATGCATTTATGCTTGTTTTGGACAAAATTTGCCAAACTAGAGTGATTGGACATTATATTTTATGCTGAAATTTCATCTTTTCTTTAATGGAATACTAGCTTACAGAATATTCTTTTACCAGCTGCGGGACTTAGAGAGAGGGGTTGACATTCTTGTGGCAACTCCTGGTCGTCTTGTAGATTTGCTTGAGAGGGCTAGAGTGTCATTACAAAATATTAGATATTTAGCACTGGATGAAGCTGATAGAATGCTTGATATGGGTTTTGAGCCGCAAATTAGGAGAATTGTGGAGCAAATGGATATGCCTCCCCCAGGTCAGAGGCAGACAATGCTGTTTAGCGCTACATTTCCAAAGGAGATACAGGTTGGTCCTACATCTGAAACAGTGTATTATTTAATGTTTTGTTTCATTTCTTTGAAAATTACTTTATGTAGCTCTTCTCTTAATTTTATTTAGTCAAATGACATGCTAAAAGTCTTCTTCCCCTTTGAAGTTATGCAAAATAAAACAATAACATAAAGTCGCATGCAATTTCTAACTGATACTTCCTTCTTTTTGCAATATGCATGCCTTTTATTTTGCTGTGTAATTGGTGTTTTAGTTATTGTTCTATTTGGTTTAATAATTCTTGATTAGATGCCTCATATGCATCACAATACAATTTTTATAAATTGGAGCAGTAATTGTCCTAATTATGATTGGACAAGGCAGAGTTTAGTTGTTCCATGCAATTTATTTTTTCAATTTGATACCAGATTTTCTTTGCATAACCACTTTTTGTATTGAGTATACAAATAACATGTTAATTATTCTTATATGCAGAGATTGGCCTCTGACTTTCTTTACAATTACATCTTTCTCGCTGTTGGAAGGGTTGGCTCCAGTACTGATTTAATTGTCCAGAGAGTTGAATTTGTTCCAGATTCAGACAAAAGAAGTTACCTTATGGACCTTGTCCATGCCGAAAAAACTAATGAGACCCATGGGAAGGTACACCCCTGTTTATTTATTTTTAAGTCTTCTGCCCTCCTTTATGCATATTGCTTTCTAAACTTCACTAAAAGATATAACTAATAAAATTTTCACTCTTGTCATGTGAATGATTTTTTTGTAGGACATAAACATGAATTCTTTTCATTATGAGAATAACTGATAGAATTGCTTCCTGCCTGCAGCAAGCATTGACTTTAGTCTTTGTGGAAACAAAGAAAGGAGCTGATTCACTGGAACATTGGTTGTGTATGAATGGGTTTCCAGCAACCACCATTCATGGGGATAGAACGCAGCAGGTGATTTACCTATATTTTTGGTTTTAGCCTTTTTACTTGGATCAGTTCTCTAACCTGTGGTTGTTTTAACCAATAAAAAGTGTTCTAGGCTTTATGAAAAGAATCAATCTAATATGTAGATCAAAGTTGAGATCAGTTTTGGTTTTAGGTGTTTTCATTAAGGATACATAATTGTGCCCAAAGCTGTCATTTATTGAATAATTTGTAGTAGTTGTTTCTTGTGCGTATTACAGTATAAAGGCGCTGCCGGTAGAGGTTATAGACATTCATCGTGTTGTTAAGGTTCCTTAATATCGTTGAAAGAGTCTATCCATAGTATGTATTACTGAATCCATACTGCTATGCCAGCATTGAACATCTCCAAAATTCAAAAAGCAGTAAAAGAAAAAGTACCTACTAAACATGGTAATGTGCTCTTTTGTCACAGTAGGTTCATGCAGGCACTTCTATCTTATGTTAATCAATGCCATACTGAAGTTTGACATGACTTGAATTAACTGTTTTGAAACTAGTCAGCCACGAGCATATTAAGGACAATTTTATATTGTAGATTAACCTCTTCTTTTTGATCTTTAGTGTGTAACAGAATCAAATGCTATTTTTCCTTGAGATGGTGAAAGTGTATTTGGAAATACTCTATGATAGATCTTAGCTTTTTATTAAGTCGGGGTTAAAATAACAAATCCTTGTGAGTATTGCAAGTTCAGTTTTGGTTTTGATTGTGTTGCAGTGAAGGTATTATACAATAGGCTTTGCCTTTGTCATCTCAGAAAATATTGGTCAGTCATCGAAATCTCATTAATTTGTAAAAGATTATTAATAAGCCTATTTTGACCGCATGTTTGGTGAGTTTGGCAGATGTGAATTGTTGGTGGCTTTTATATTTCCACTTAAAAAACTTATCATATTCTTTTTGTTAGGTTGTGATTTTAGATGTAAACTAAGTCGAAATCAGGTAACAAGGGTACATAGTAAAATTGGATAAATATCATAATTCAACCTTTAGATATAGTGGAAAGTATCTGGTGTTAGTTTATTTGAGTTGCTGCAGGATTGAAATTCTTCAGGTGGTTTATTCTGAAGTTACTAAAAATAAATCGTTTCCTATATGATGGTAGTGATGTTAAATTATGCCTTGATGAATTGATTGAGGTAACTAGGGTGGTGGATGGAGATTGACAGCTGCCTATAGAATTATGGTTGATGCTTACCTGTAATATTTAATAAACTAACATTACTAATTTAGGTCTAATAAAAAAGGAGATGGAATCAGTTAGTTAGTTGTCACGGACTAGTTTTTCTTGCTAATCTAAACTAGGGACCAGTTCTAGCATTCAATCAGGCACTATTATGTTTTACACAGTTCAGTTCATACATGGATATTAAGTTTGATTGATGTTGACGTTGAGATATCAAATCACTCCTGCAGTAGGGTGATCTTTTTCAGTTTTATATTGTTTCTTCCTTGCCACTAGAATGATTATTCTACCCCTTCATCTCCCAATTGCATAGATGACGATGGATCAACAATTTCTTTTTGTATATGATTTAATTTCAATGATTTAGTTTTGCCACCTACAGCAAGTAGATGGAATTACGAGTGCATGCCCATGTGTTGATTAAGGATTTGAGTTTGCTTGGTTAAATGTTTCTTATATGTGATTGTATAGAGAAATATGATAGCTACTAATAATTGGTTTGATGCTACGATGCTACTTGATGTGTTTAAGCTCATCCACTAAGTGTGCCACCGTTATATGAACTTCTAGTTAAGTTTTTGTTCTTCCTCGTACAGTGGTCATTGTTCAAATTAATAAATTAGTTTTTATAATTTCTTTCTTTCATGTTAGTCTTAGAACGAGCTGATAGAAATGTTGGGAGCGAGCGTTTTGTCTTTTGCCACTTTATATAAATCTTTAATTGCTCTTGAGGTTATGGTGCAGCAGTAGAGCGTTTAAGTTGTCACTCATGTATTCGCGATTCGATCTCCAGCTATGGTATATTTATAGAAATTTTTTCTTCAAATGAGACGCGCAACCAAAAGATGTTGAACTTTTGGGTCATCCGCTGCGAGTGTTTTCTGATTTACTTTGGTGATTGATAGAAAAATTTCGTGGGACCGAATTAATCACCCAAGACTAATTAGGTATATTATTATTTTTTTAATGAACCTCTAATTATATAGGGATGTTGCTTTCTTTTCTATTGAATTGTGGTTCACTTTCTTGCTTTAG
Organism: Hedychium gardnerianum; assembly: GCA_038050645.1. Classification (NCBI taxonomy): domain Eukaryota; kingdom Viridiplantae; phylum Streptophyta; class Magnoliopsida; order Zingiberales; family Zingiberaceae; genus Hedychium; species Hedychium gardnerianum. The sequence continues at coordinate 4,405,759 of JBBUKS010000035.1, forward strand.
ATGGGTTGGAGAATGATTCGTGACATTTTATTCCTTGCGGTTTGCTTTGTTTGCATGACATGCTTTTATAGCTCAAGCAATTCTTAGATGCCTTTTCATTCCTTGCATGATTTATTGAAAGTGTATTTATAAAGCTCAATTTTGGCCAAATCATTTTCTGTACTGATTTTTGCCTCCTTTTTTTATCTGTTATATCTTAATTGTTATTGTTTCTTTCTATTCCCTTATCTAAGTAATTATTATTTGTTGATCAAATAATTAATTAATTATATATGAATATATTAGACATATTTTGATTCTCAAGAAAAAAATATAAAATTTAAAACAATAAGGATAAATCAAGATCACATTTATACAATGAGCCGCATAGGTTATGCCCATTTAGCTTACATGATGATAAAAATTATTATTGATCAAATTTTATGAAATTTTTTATAGATACACTTAATTAGTAATATTATTATTTCTTCTAATGATTTTTATATGCCTTATACTTGAGGAAAAAGCAAGTTCTGCAGATACACTAATTACATGATCAAAAGTTTAAATTGAAGGTCACCGGAGAGAACATGATAATAAAATTATTTCTTTGTTATTTGTAGAATTCACAAGAAAAAAATAGATAATCTAAATTTCTTATTTTATCAAAAGTTAGTTTTTGTTATTTGTAGAAAGAAATAAAAGAGTGTCTGTCTGAATCTCACAATACAATTAACATTCTTGATGACGCAATTAATCTTGTACTTGACAAGGAAGCTCGAGTTAAAGTATGTGGAATGAGCTTTGGAGTTATACCATCGAAAATTGGAGTTTCTATGCAACAAAATGAAACTATTAAACAACTTGAAAGACCGGTGAATAACCTTCAACAAGAAATGCAAAAAATGAAATTCATGTTTTTTTCAAAATATGAGGCAACAAAATGAGCAAAAACAGGTTAATAAATAACAACATAAGATAAAATATGGGAGAATTTGTTACTTGACATTATTTGTCTTAATTACTTCTAATTTTTGTATTTATGTTAGTAAAATTATCTTATGGTGATATTACTTGACATAATTTGTTTGTAAAATTAGGAGGCTAGTGGTGACATTGATAGCGGTATTGGGAATGATGTTGGTAGCGATAGTGATATCAATCGTGGGAAAAAAAAGTGGTAATGTTGATCATGTTAACCAACATTATCTTATACAGTCAAAAGTGAAGGATGTGAATCATGGAGATATCGATGATAATATTAAATGTAAGCTACTTCATTAGTGTGTTGATGAAGTTGTTGCAGAAGGTCGAATTGCATTCACATATCCAAAAGCAAAAGTGCATCATGTTCTTCTTGGTGGATATTGTTGGAAAGTTTGGGTTGATAGAGTTTTTGTGGAGAAGGTGGATCTAATTCGACTAAATGATGATTTTTTTTTTCTTGATGATGCAATAGGAAGCACAATCGCTTGGCTATCTAAGTTTTTAGTTTTTTATGACTTATATAAATTCTATTTATTTTAAAGTCATATACTTTTTGTCGGAAAGAAATTATGTTACTAAATGATTTTTTTGTTACTAGTTTGGATTGTTTTACTTAAGTGTGGTGTTTATGGTTGTATGTGATATTATAATTGTTTGAATTTTGATTTTATAATTATGTGTATGGTATTATAATTTGTGTGTGATATATGTATGTGATATTTGAATGTTCGTAATCGCCTCATGTCGCGCGCGCTGCGAATGCTCTTAATCGCAATGCGTGTTGTGCGTTGCGAATGATTATAAAAGTAGCGCGTGGTGCGCACTACGAATGCTCTTAATCGCAGTATGCATCGCGCGCCACAAATGCTATTAACTGCAACGTGCGGCGCGCACTGTCGATGTTTTATGACTTTCAATAGCTTGTAGTTGTGCAACGTGTGATGTGCGCTGCGAAAAGTTATATTTATTATAGTGTTGGCATTTTGCTTCGAGCAGGAACTACTTGTTGAAGCTCCCATTTTGATTATATTTGCAACTTAATAGATATGTATGATGAACTATTAATGTGTTTGAAAGCATTATCATTGCCCTCCGAGGCTATAGTGCAATGGTTAGACTTTCAAGTACGAATCTTAGGAATCTTAAGATCGAGACTCAGCTATGGCTAATTGTAGGAGATTTTCCCTCCAATCGGTAGCGGACCTAAGAAAGCGGGTCGTCTGATTAGACCGCCACAAGCGTCTTTCAATTTATCCTGATGACCAGTTGAAAATTTTCGTAGAGCCAGGTTGGTCGTCCTCAGGATTAGTCGGTTCAAAGAATTAGATACTTGATATCAACTAAAAAAAATATTATCACTGATGGTTCCTCTATTTCAATGCGTGGGGAAGTTGGTGGTTCTTTAATAGTGATGGAGTTTTTTTAATTTCATTTTTATTTTATATTTGATGCATAAAATTACAAAGATCAGAAATTTGATTTGTAGTGTTTTGCAACAAAAATCTTTTGATATAATAAATGTAATAGATTTGGTCTGTACGGCTAATATTGAGAAATGATGATTTTGCTATTCTTCTTTTGTGTGTCAAATCATGATTGAATGTTGATATATCAAAGAGGAATGCTCGTTATAAATATTTTAGTCGTTCATGCCGACAAAAAGATATCATCATAGTTGAACATTACTTTTATTATAATATATTTAATGTTGCAATAAATTTTCAGTTGGAAGAATTAAACTCTAGATTCAGTGATAAAATAATAGAACTTCTTATACTTATCTCTGTTTTGAATCCAAAGATAATTTTAAATAGTTTGACATTGATAAGATTTGTATTCTTGTTGAGAAGTATTATCCCGAGGACTTCACTGAACAAAAAATGCATCATTTGAGGGTGTCAACTACAACATCATGAGTTTAATGTAGTTTACTATGAGAATTTTTAGAAAATGTCTACTATCTCGTCCATTATCTCAAAATTATGTTGAGGGTTATTTTAAACAAAAAAGTTGAAATACTATAATTTGATTGACAACTTGATTCACCTAGTTTTAATTTTGCCTGTTTCCATAGCAACTCTAGAGCATGCATTTTCGATTATGAAGCATGTTAAAATAATTCTTCATAATAGAATGAAAGAGATTTTCTGACAAATTTTATGATTATCTATATTGACAGAGAAATTATTTCAAGTATTGATTTATTATAATTGATGAATATTATAATTTGAAGAATTGTATATTTTAGCTTCAATAATATATGTATGTCTATATGAATCATCTCTATGTCTTTTAGTTGAGAAATATCAAAGATCTTTTAGTTGAGAAATATTTAATTTAATCATCAACATTGAATAATTGATTTTAGAGATATTTATTTTATTTAAAATTCATTAATTTTTTATAGGATGATGGAGATATAAAAAAGATAACATTGTTAATATTTTTATAGAAAGTTTTTGAATCTCAAAAATATTGCAGATCTTGTTAATGAGAAGGAAACAGATCTTACTTATGATTTTATTTGTAATGTATTTTTTTGTTATTTTTTTTTTAACTCAGATAGATTATAATTTTCGGGTTAACCATTGTCCTTATTCTTCCTCAATTGAAAAAAAATGATTAATTATATAAGGTAACATTGAACTTGGAATGATCGATTCGATTCCATGAATTTTTTGTACTGATTATTAGGATAAATCGAGAAGTGCTAATGGAGGTTCATCTAAATGACCAACATTTTTAAGTTCGCTTTTCACTGGAGAAAAAATCTCTTACAATGTACTGCAACTGAGATTTAAATCTTAGATCTTTAATCATTGCATCGTTACTCTGAGAGTTTATTCTTCTTCAATTGAAGAATCCTATTGACATCAATTTTCCCATCACATTATCATCAATTTAGTATCATATAGATTCATGCAATCAAATTTAGAATTTGAGACTCAGCCGTGTTGTATTATGAGATTTTTTTTCTTTAATAAATAATAGACTTAAGAACGTTGAAGGTTAGGATGAGTCTCCACGTATGCTTTTTAAATTTATTTTGGTGACTAATGAAATTTTTTCATGAGATCAGATTGATTACCTCAAGATTAATCAAATCGATACTTGATACCAATTAAAAAAAATAGCTCAACCTTGATACCAGAAAAGGATCGGTCTCCAGAAATGAAATGAAACCCGAGCTATAACCCGGAATTTGATTTCCCTTGGAAGACTAAGAAAAGATTACAAACGTAAGCTTACAAGTTCACAAAGGAATAAGCTACTTGGGTGTGCTCAAGTGTGCTTAAACCTATAGCACTCCTTGCCTTATATAGGCGTGGC
>JBBUKS010000035.1:4421921-4446141 GCA_038050645.1 Hedychium gardnerianum
GAATACCAATAGTTATCGGTCAATGTTATTTTCAAAATATCCTTGAAAGGACGTGACAGATCAAAGGACATTGATTGCACATGACAGTCTCGAAGGGCATTGAATGGACGGACCCTGGTACTTGTTTAGCCAGAACAGCACCACACTGGTGCTGTTCTGGAAAGAACAACCCCACGTTGGTGCTGCTCTTCCTAAACTAGCACTACTCTATACACACATTTGGATAATTGATGGGAAGTCTTAGAATTTATAATTGAGGACATATTTGGAGTATCATGACCCATTTTCAGCCACTGGACCTGGAATGGGTCCGATCTTAGCTCTCTAGGTCCATTAATGGGTTTTGACCAAAATCCATTGATGGACCTAGGGGGCTTAGATCTGTTAAAATTTTTCATGTTATGGAAGATGAGAGTCTCTACAATATATATATATGGCCTCCAATCATGATTCTGAGACTCCCACATGAAGATATGGTCGCATGCCAAGTGACATGGAATCCGGTACTAGTGTGTCTAAAAACAACACCAATTTGGTGTTGGTCCGGGAAGATCAGCACCATCGTTGGTGCTGGTCTTCAAAGACCAGCACCACTATGTGAAAAAATCTCCTCATGGTCTGGAGCAATGCTGGGAATGCTTAGAATTTGTAATTGAGGGTATATTTTGAGTATCCTGACCCATTTTCATCCACTGGACCTGGAATGTGTCTGATCTGAGCTCTCCAGGTCCATCAATGAATTTTGGTCAAAACTCATTAATAGACCTAGGGGGCTTGGATCTCTGAAATATTTTCATGTTATGGAAGATGAAAGTCTCTACAATGTATATATGACCTCCAATCATGCTTCTGAGACTCCCACATTAGGATAAATGCCTCGTGCCAAGTGGCACGGAACCTGGTGCTGGTTTGTCTCAAAACAACACCCACGTGGTGCTGGTCTGGAAAGATCAGCACTAACGTGGTGCTGGAGTATATGAAGATCAATCTCAATATCCTGTTTCAATTGCTAGTGATCCATTTTATGAATGACAACATCAATGTCTTCTATTCAATGGTTTCATTTGACTTTAAATATCCGTATATTTCACATGTACAACAAAGTTTCACTCGAATATTTTCGAATTCTCATGCGCACAATTCCAACAGTACAAAATTTGAGTTTTATAAATTCTAATTCAAATGAAGAAAATTATCTTCACGAATGCCAAACACGCCAAATGCGATGTTTCACACATTTGCAGATTAAGGAAACATTCCAAATCCTGGTAATAAGCCAACTACTTTTCTTCAACTTTGCTGGGGTGCATGTTCAGTCCACTAATATAAACCTGTGTCATGTAAATCAATATAAGAATTTTTATTTTCATAATTTAGATCATTTTCCAAAGTTTTTATCGATTTTGACCTTGGAAATATCTGTATTCAGATATACTAAAATTTCATAATACATGTCTTAACACTAATCAGTTTCGTAACTATTAAAACATACTGATTATTTAAAACAAAACCTCCAACGTTCATGATTTTATTTGTTAAAAACAATATCATCGATTTTTAATTGATACTGTTTTGAAGGTGATCTTGAGACCTGCACCCACGGTTACGTTGATTTGGTTGAGAACAGCATGTTCGTGTGACACCATGTCACAATTAAATTGACACAATGTCAAATAAACATCATCATTTTTAACAGTGGAGCTAGCGCGCGCGTTCGTGTGACACCAAGTGCTCTTCACTAATCGCTCTTGGTTGAACACAATCACAGCCTTTGCCCAGTGTGGAATTCAGCGAAAGATATTTTGATGAAATTGATGTTCATCACTTTCATGGTAGAGACAACTGCACACTAAATCTGTCAAAATGTCAAACTACTTAAGCAACTATCTGGCGGAAAAGATCGAGCCACAAACATCGTTTTGGTCAATTATGGAGGCGGATACAGAGGGGATGCTTTTTACTATTTCCATCGTAGGAATATGAACCAAACATAATGATACCTCATTTTGTGCTTCTTTTCTTATTGTCTCACAAGGTGTGAATAAGGAGGATCGATTTTAATCTGCGGAAGATATTTCTCCGAGATGAGGATCAGAGAAGAAAATGAATTTGATTCAATTTAAAGTCAACTCCTCGTGAATATTAGCGATCCCATCTGCAGAGGTTGAGGTGAAAAAATCGACGAGGTACTTCTCTTCTTCCTCCATGGCAAAAGGCAAGCCTCATGCAGTCTGCGTCCCCTTCCCGGCGCAAGGCCACATCAACGCCATGCTCAACCTCGCCAAATCCCTCCACTTCATGGGCTTCCACATCACCTTCGTCAACACCGACTTCAACCACCGCCGCATCCTTCGCAGCCGCGGCCCGGCTTCCCTTGCCGTTCTTCCGGATTTCCGCTTCGCTTCCATCCCCGACGGCCTCTCGCCCTCCGATGATGACACTGACAAGAACCAAGACCTTGTTGCGCTCTGCCTCTCCATCAAACGCCACTCTGCCGCTCCTCTGCGCGACCTCATAACCGCCCTCGACGACTCGAGCTCTGGCGGACCGCGTGTCACCTGCGTGATCTCCGACGCCTTCACCAGCTTCACCCTTGCTGTCACCGACGAACTGGCCATCCCCAACATTTTCTTCTGCTCGGTGAGTACCTGCGGTTTTTGGGGCTTCTTCTACTTCGAGGAATTGATGCAGAGAGGGATCATCCCCTTAAAAAGTAAGCATATATATCTTTGATTAATTTTCTTTTATTTCTGTTTTTCGAATCGTTGGATTAATTGTATGATCTGTTTTTTTTTTTAATAGGCGAAGAAGATTTCACAAATGGATTCCTCGAAGCCGTAATAGATTGGATTCCGGGAATGCCAAATATGCGTTTGAAAGACTTGCCCAAAGCCTTGCAGACTACTAACCCGAACGACGCACTGCTAAACTACACCAAGGACGAAGCACAAGCGTCGCTCCATGCCTCGGCAGTCATGTTCAACACTTTCCATGACCTCGACGGCCCCGTCCTGAATGCCATGTCGTCGGTGTTGCCGCCAGCGTACGATATCGGCCCCGTGTCCTTGCTCTGCCAGCACATCCCCGATCCTAATTTTCTTACATCAGCTGATGGCGGAGCGAATCTGTGGAGAGAGGATGCGAGTTGCATCGAGTGGCTGGATGAGAAGGAGCCTGGCTCCGTGCTTTATGTCAACTTCGGCAGCCTCGCCGTGTTAACGAGCGAGCAGCTTAATGAGTTTGCTTGGGGGATGGCGAACAGCGGCTATCACTTCCTTTGGGTGCTGAGACCTGACCTTATGGTGGGCGACCGGGCGGTTCTGCCGCCGAGTTTTGAAGATGAGACTAATAACCGGAGCTTCGTCACGAGTTGGTGCCCGCAGGAGAAGGTGCTCTGCCATGCCGCCGTCGGTGGTTTCTTGACGCACTGCGGATGGAATTCGACGTTGGAAAGCATAGGCGCAGGAGTTCCCATGATCTGTTGGCCTTTCTTCGGCGATCAACAACCGAATTGCAAGTACATCTGTTCGGAATGGGGCATCGGGATGGAGATTGGGGAGGAGGTGAAGAGGGAGGAGGTAGAGGCGTTGATCAAGGAGTTGATGGGAGGGCAGAAGGGGAAGGAGATGAGGAGGAAGGTGTTGGAGTGGAAGGAGAGAGCAGTTAAGGCTGCCACACCCGGTGGAAGCTCGTGGAGGAATTTGGAGAAGGCCGTTGAGGATATAACAATGAAATCAATTGAATTCAAGAACCGTGATCTTGTTGCTTGATCAATTAGAGAGGAATTAGCTTGCTGTCCTGAAACTTTCCAAGGAGCGTAAGCCAAGCAAAACACTGCAAGCTCTTCTTTGTTGCTAATAATCTGTTAAAATTGTATCAAGCTAATTTTTGCTATGCGCAATCAAATGTGGCAAAAGAACCGTTGTATTGATGGCATTCCTTCTTTCGAGAAGTGGTGCACTATCCAGCATCGGTGAGGTTAGTGCCTTTAAGAAGAATCTAGGCCATAACAGGGATAACACAGCAGATTATTCAATGGCAAAAGCAACACGGTTTTAGCCACTACATGGCGTCCTCGCCACACTTTTATCGCCTCTTACGTTCATCTCGAGGAAAATCCTTTTCAAATTTCCTACTCCAGTTTTATGACTCAAATACGTGACCGCGACTGCTTTATTCCCCGCGTAATAACTAATTTATTAACTCCTTAATCTCCTATAAATAGTCTAATTAACAAGCTTCCTCTGCTCTTCACGATCAAGAGCTGTACTCCTCCGTATGGCTTTCGCCCCTGTCCCTAGTCCTCCTCTCCTGCTCCTCTTCCTCCCTGTCCTCTTTCTACAGTCCTTCGCGACAGTCCCCCGCATGCACTTCCTCGTTTCCCAGCAGCCCCTCGTCCTCGACTATCACAAAGGTGTCCTCTTCAAGGGCAACTACACCCTCAACCTCCTCTTCTACGGCCGCTTCTCCCCCTCCCAGCGCTCCATCGTCGCCGACTTCATCAGCTCCCTCTCTGCCACATCCGTCCGTGCCCCCTCTGTCGCCTCTTGGTGGTCCACCACCTCCCTCTACTCCCCCGTCGGCCCCACCCGCCTCTCCCTCGGACGCGTCTTCCTCGACGACGCCTGCTCTCTAGGTAAGTCCCTCTCCCACTCCGACGTAGTCACCCTTGCCGCCCGTGCAGCCCCTCGCCGCTTCTCCATCACCGCCGTCCTTACCGCTCCCGACGTATCCGTCGACGGCTTCTGCGTCAGCCGCTGCGGCTTCCACGACTCTGCCATCGCCGGGCGGCGCGGCCGCACGCGGTACGCGTACCTGTGGGTGGGCAACCCGGCAACACAGTGCTCCGGCGAGTGCGCGTGGCCTTTCGCGCAGCCCATCTACGGGCCGCAGACGCGGCCCCTAGTCCCGCCCAACGGAGACGTCGGCGCCGACGGGCTCATCATCAGTCTGGCCACGCTGCTGGCGGACACGGTGAGCAACCCCTACGGCGACGGCTACTTCCAAGTCTCACCGACGATGCCGAACGAGGCGGTCACGGCCTGCACCGGCATCTTCGGCGCCGGCGCCTTTCCGGGATACCCAGGGAACCTTGCCGTGGACCCCACCACCGGGGCCAGCTACAACGCCCGAGGATTGGCGGGGAGGAAGTACTTGCTGCCTGCTATGTGTGACCCGAAGACGAAGCAATGTCAGCCCCTCGTCTAGGCTGCTGAAGCGGCGATGGAACATCAACTGTTGTAATCGTTTCCTGTATTTCGAGGAAGAATGTTCTTAAGAAAGTAAAACTTTACCTCATCGCAGAACCAGAGAAAATGAATTTCCTAATTAATTAATCAACATTAACCTAATCCACCAAACACGCATATATTAACTCGGCATCGTGCCCTGATTTACATTCTTCGGGTTGGCCCTGAAACGAATTAGTGGGAGTGTTGGAGTGAACGCTCGACATCATGAAGTAGAAATTACGAGGAAAACCTGGAATTAACTCGAGTCTGAATTGATCGAGGGTCGTGTTTATAAACTTATATTAGAACAAGAATTAATCAAAGGCATGCGATGGCCGAAAGTTCACACTGTGGTGCAGTAAGTCTCCAGTTCCAAGTGCCCTTGGGAAGTTAAAGAAAGAGAGAGACAGCCCGCTTACACACCTGATGCTATGGTTGGGCTGCGCAAATATGTTGAACTAGCGATCAATCATTTTGGATAACTTTCCATGCCTCTTTAGTAGTTCTTTCAAAGTGTCGCTCTCTACTGTTCGAAAAAAAGATAAATCACGAAGAATTTTGTTCAATAATAATTTTGCATGTAAACAAGAGTTAAGATAATTAACGGAGAAGTCTGTATTTACTGAAAATAGATCCCAAACTTATTAATAACAATACTCTTATATGAACTAAGTATGCTAATTTGTAGGGTTTATTATAAATTCACTAATGGATTATTGTATTGTTGTGTTCGACATAGTGTCAATATCTTATTCCTTTAAATGTATTTGTAGAAATAAAAGAAAATTTAAAAAAAAAACTCCAAAATGACCACTGCTTAAAGGCTTAAAGTAAGAGCTGAAGCAGAAAGCTTCAAAGGCTTCATTAAAGAGCACGATAGAAAAGTTTGAAGCAGCATATGAAGAATATGAGCTAAAGTTTGAATTGGAGGAATCTACCTGAAGTCAGAATTGCTTCATGAAGACAAGAACAGAAACACATAGCACTTTGGACTTTTTTTAGAATCTGTTTTCTGAGTTGTTTTTTTTTTCTAGTTTTAAAATAAATAGAACAGGAAGTAATATATAAAATGTAATTCATTAAAAAAAATTATTGATGATTAAGTAAAATAGATGTACATGAAGTACTTGTATGCCAAAGATGTAATTGATGAAAGAAATTTGAGGGCTTAGATTGAAAAGGAGCTTTTAAAATCTTGTGTAATAGTTGTGACTCATTTAACTTAAAAAATAATATTTATGAGACTATTATATGAGTTATTATACTTTGCTGAACACCTTTGGATTTGTTATGTAATTGAAACTATATATATATATAATCATCAAAGAAGCAATAATGAAAAAAACTTATGCAAGAGAGAAAAGTCAAATTAGCTGTAAGTCAAATATACGACAGAACAGATAAAATAAGGCAAAATAGAATGAAAAGTACAAATACACAAATAAATATTTTTTATAGTAAAAAAATAATTATTAAAATTAAAGGTGCAAGAGACAATAACAAATTAAATGACCTATACTTGCTAAATCCGATGAGCTTTCTATCAATTAAGTCCCTATAACAACTAAATTGAAAGAAATTCAATTTTATTGCTTTCACCCCGAGTGAAGTTGTCTCGATATAAGGACATTCGATAGTCACAGGCTGAAAAGAAACAAATCAAATTAAATATTAAATAAAATAATAATTAATTTAAGCATCATTATGATATATGGAATTTAATAGGACCAAGAACCTTTGAATTTGTCCACTAGTGCAAAAGTTATTGTTCAACCCGATTTCCTAACAATATAGCAACCATTATTTTTATGACCGATTGTTCCAAAACATTGTGAGGTTGATCTATACAAACAATGTTTGAACATTTCGAAGTGCATTGTGACCAAATATTTCCGCAACAACTAAACCAATCAAATGAAAAAGGAGTGGCCCATAACGATGACTCATGATAATCAGTAAAGCGTTTAAATGTATCTTCATAAATTCTGTTTGTTTCTAGCTTCACAGCCCAGCTTGGCGACAACATAAATGGTAGGTATCCTCACTTGATCTCCATAATCTGTAACATTAGCAGAAACTATGAGAACAAAGTTGCAGAAGGAATTCAAATAATAACAGCAGAAATAAGGACAGACTTAAGGCAATAGTAGATTCGCTGCATTCTCACATGATGCTACTCTTTAAGAAATAGTTAGAAGAATTTGATGGTTCTTAACTAGGAAAGTTTCTCTGCGGCAACAACAAATTCAGAACAAGATAAACAGAACGTGCTTTGGAGTAGTTTCACGGCAAATCTAGAGGCTGATATCTTTTTACAAGCCATAAAAAATTTACAGTGTTGTTGTTTAATAAGGCTGAATCTGAAAGGATAGAAGACAGATGAGAGCTCCTCTACATGCCGATATGATAATACGACATGGAAGATGTTGGGGAAAAAGGGAAATAGAGTCCAGATGGATATTCTAGGTATTATACGAGTTGAAAAACAATATGACTAGACTACTTGTCACCTCCTTTGACGTTTCACAGCAACCAGATTTTTAGAAAAAACATAGCAAGGGCACAAATTGAGTTCATTAAATGCTCCTCGAGAACCTCCAGAGCATTTTGAAGGTAAGGGCCTACAGGACAGAGATCGTACCTCACTCCCTGCAAAGTTGGCAGATGAAAAAAAACAAGTCAGAGCATGGGATGCAGTTCAGCAATAGTTTTTTAACATTAAAGATTGAGAAGTCATTGGTGAACGGTTAAAGCTAAGAATTGAACTTAAGCGACATTTGTAGACATCAAGGATAATAAGAATTGAACTTCCCAATTCTTTGTACAGTTTATCAAAAACTTTCCAATTAGTATGTCTGATTGAACTCATGGTCACATGACAGACATCCCAACTCCACAAAATTCTATTGCAAATAAATCATATCACATGACAAACAACAACAATATAGAAGGCCGGAGGTGTTCGAGTAGAGGTAGATAGGAATTCATATTATCTATAATAAGTGAACCAAACACAAAAACTATATATATATTTTCCTACCAAACCACCTTGATAGCCTAGGTGGACTACATGGATTGCCCAGGCAGATCGCCTGGGCCACCTTTTTAATGGTTCGTTAATGTGGACTGCCTTCTACCTAGGTGAGGTGCAGGCTAGTTGAAATCGCCTAGGTGGCTGCCTACACAACAATGGCTATGATAATACAGGGCTAGTCAATTTTACAAACATGTTATGCGTTCGGAGGAAGATGTTGGCATGTTGTGAGTTGTGATTTATGAGTGTTGGGGTATTTATAGACCGTTAAGGAGGAGGAAAACCGATCAACAAAATTCGTGTGCTTGATCAAGCATTGGTGTATGGGTCTATGCCAAGGTCGGGCATAGTTCCAAGTTAGGCTACAACCCAACCCACTTGACACTTCTAGTTTTGCAAATGAACTTGAGAATTCAAAATCAAGTACTATGTTAGTTTGCTAATAGTATCGCCTTACACAAGTAAATATTTTTAAAAATAACTTTCCACTGCTGGCATGTACAATGAAGAGCGAGTAGCTCATAAATGTCCGCCATGAACTACATTTATCCCACTGTGTTAATAACCACATAAATTTGCTAGCCAAACTCTTCACACTGACAAATTGAAATCATATTACTGGTCTAAACTTCCATAGCAACAAGTATTTTTGGAAAAATAAACTAACGAATGATTCTTTTACAAAACATCTAGTGATTGATTAAGGTGACTGTTGCCTTCACAAAACTATCATTAATCATGATCCCAACTCTGAGGAATGGTTCTTGACTATATAATTTCTAGTATTCGATGCATGTAGAAATATGATCTGAAGAAACTATCTAATTCTTGCTCCTACTTAATTAACTTATGACCTCAAAACCAATCAAGGAGATTGCACTAACTGATGGCTCTGGTGAAGTTTGAATCTCAATTTACCTATGATAATGTTACATTTCCAAATTAAGAAGTAATTCAAGTTCTGAATCTTCCATCTGCTCTTAAATTGACCAACTTAACCATAGCATCAGACACCTAAATTGGGATAATAGAAATAGGAAACTACAAACAGTTTTTGAAAATTTGGGCAAATACAAGTATTGGGAATGCCATAGGAGGAATACGGAGATACCATCTTATGAGGGATCCAAAGAGGAAATGCTGCATGATGGGTACTTGCTCGAGTACTTCGCCCTTGTACAACCTCAACATCCCACTGTTCACCTTGTTCCATGACGCAGCATCACTGATACCATCAAGCATGAACGAATGCTCTGCAAATACCCCTTTCTTCACCTTCTTCACAAACGCCACGCACGCCAAGTACATGTAATCATTAGAGAAATGGTCAAGAATGTCCTGGTTATGAATCGACTTCGGCTTCATGTACTTGTGATCAATCAGCTGAGCCGATCCAAATATAAAAGGGAGGGAGTGGTAGTCATCGAGCGCCAACACGCCGTTCGCTCCAGCCGGTTGGAGGTTGTAGATGATCTGCAGTCTACGCATAAGATCAAGGTAGGTAGAGAAGACACGGAGGACGAGAGCGGGATAGTCCTCTTCTTTGATGAGCCCGAGACGGGCGAGGCAGTAGAGGAAGGCGGCGAAGTTGTTCTCATTGGCAATGCCGTAGTCGATGCGGTAGACGTTTCCGAAAGAGTCAAGAAGGTACGGAAGGAGTTCGTCCGCGGCGGGACGGAGCTCGTCGTACTGGGGTAGGAGGGCAAGAACGAGACCATAGCCCTTATCAGTGAGGCGGCCGTGCCAGAAGCGGTAGGCTGGATTGCAGTAGCGTAAGGCGTGGGCGAGAGGGGGGAAGTCGTCAATCCAGCGGATGAGGGTATGGAGAAGAGAGAGGAGGCCGACGACAGTGTCGGAGAGTGGGGAAGGGACAGGGTCGGAGAGCTTGCGGCCGCAGACCGAGTGGGAAAGGGCTGCGATGAAACCGAGGAAGTGGCGGCCAGAGGTGGAGGCGTTAAAGCGGCAGATGTCGTCAGGGGATGAAATCCGCTTCCATGGGACATGGAAATGATACGGTGGCTCGGCGAGGGGAACGGGAAGAGGTTGGGGGACGGGAAGAGGTTGAGGGACAGAAGGCGTAGCCATGGGGGCGTCGATGGCGGGGGTCGGGGGAGGGGGGCAGTCGGACCACAGCGGAAGGCCTAACCTGGAGGCCGTGGTGCCGCCGGAAGCAACGAAGTATGAATATTGAACTGGCATCGAAGGCGCAACGGTAGAGGAGGTGGAGGAGGTAGAGGAGGGAGGAGGTGCGCCGGAGGAGTTACCGGGATCGGTCATTCCGGACAGGAAGAGGGATGGAGGCGAGTTCTTGCAGGTGGTCTCAATTAAGCCCAGGCCGTGGAGGTCCAAACTATTTGCGGCGCGAAAGCTGCGAGACATGGGTTATTTATGCCACTGTTAGGTTGGGCCGGGCCGGGCCGTGGAGGTCCAAACCATTCGCACATCCAAAGAAATCTTTTCTTTAATGTTTTCTTGAATTATCAAAGTATTTTTATAGCTTAGTGACCATTTTATGTTTTTGTTTACTCAGATAAAGCGCACATTATCAGCCCTATAACTATATATATTTATAGATTAGTTTGTGTTGATATACTATTGCAGAATGATAAGCATTAGTTCGGTGAGAACGAGTGGTCAAACTTTTTGTATTATAATCTGTGCTTTGATTCGTTCTTAACTATAAATTGTTGTTTCTGGCAAGATTGTCTTCTAAAACAAGGGTATGTTGATCCATTTGAAACTCCAATTGCTTTCGCTGAAGTCCAAATGTAGGATCAGAAACCTTCCCACTGTGCTCGTCATCAATAGGCAAGGAAAAGCAAGAAAATTTAAAAACTGGAAAGGTCAAAAAAATAGTTTAAATAATTTCCAAGAATCAAGATATGATTGCTTTAGACACTCATTTGCTAGCTCAATAATACAACTAGCTATGATTTGCATAAGACAAACAACAAAAATTTATGTATTTATATGAATAAAAAAAATTATATGCCAATATTTACACAACGATAATATGGCGGAGACAAGCTTTTCTAGATCTTGAGCAAGATAAAAATAGTGGGAGCATTCATAGTGTGGATGATCACAATAATCCAGTTTAGGTGCTATAGACACCTTACACTTGTTCATTACTTTAAATAGTGCTCTTGACATCAAAGACAACATTCTTGTGGGTTAATTAAACTGATTCATGCTCAAGATCACAGCTGAAGTATGCATTTCCTTCTTATTAAAATAATTCTGTTTAATCTTCTCAAAATGATACAGATCATTAGAAGGGAAACGACTAAACAAACACTACGGAGTGAGATTATTCACCAGACCAAATCATTGGAAGAGTCGTACTCTCCTGGTCTTAGATATATTTCTTATGGCATTTATATATGCCTTGTACAAAGAACCTCTTATTGGCCTACAACTGGAAAGAATTTCCGGATCGAATAGAACGTAGGGTAGCGTATTTTATTTTGTTATGATTTTCAAAAAAAAAATATGTTTTCAAAAATTAACGGTGAAATAAAATAAAAACAAAAATACTCATTTATTTTTACTTAATTCATAACCCGATGATTACTAGTTCAAGACTCACGATCATTGATCATTTTCGATGAATAATCTATTAAAAAATCTCCTTATCCGAATAGAAACTCGGATACGAAAACTCGTCTTTCACAAAAGATAGGAATGATAATAAATTTACCGACCCTTAAAATTATGTACAAAAAGATGAATGTAATAATAAAATTATACCGATACGAAAATAAGATTATAAATAGAGCGTTGATGTCGGAGCAGCTTTTCATCATCGTAACAAAATTCTAGAGCAACGCAAGAGTCATTTGAGTGTGTAAGGTGTTGTCCCAAGCTACTGGGCGAGACTTCTTTTATTGACCTATTCGGTCGCCCAGGCTAGGTCTGATCTGATCCGCTTATGTTGCAGTTTATTTGCCTCCAGGCACCTGGATCCCTTCTGGGCACTTAGACTGCTGACGTGGCGGCTTCTAGACGAAGCCTCATCCAAGTCAATTTTATCCCTTTCCGGGCGCTTGGATCCCTTCTAGACACCTAGAAGCTAACATTCTCTGGCCAACTGGAGCTTGCCAACTCAACCAGGCCAAGGATGGATTCGAGGAAATCTGGGCGCCTAGATCCCTTCTGGTCTCCCGCACTTTCGGGCGCCTGGATCCCTTCCGATCGCTCGGAGTCCCTTCCGATCGCTCGGAGTCCCTTCACTCTAGTCATCTTCAACCTGCATCACAAGATTAGTCCAACAAATATTAAAGTAAGTCATAGTTGACGGTCCTAGGACTGTTCAATTCTGACTTTCAGATTTTCAATGAAACTCTAGGTCGAACCAACGCCTACCGTTCCCTTTTTGGGAACACGTCCTGACTCATTCATCTCAGGAGAGTTTACCTGTACTTACCAATAACTGACTTGTCCTCTTGACGTCTGATCTCTTGACCCTCTAGGACTTCCTGCCATATGCTTATTTGGACTTCAGCCAGTCGTTTGATCCTGCTGACCTGACTAGATCTCTTCCGGTGGTCCGGAGTCCCTTCACTCTGACCATCTTCAACCTGCATCACAAGGTTAACCTAGCAAATATTAAAGTAAGTCATAGTTGATAGTCGTAGGACTGTCCGGTTTTTATTTTCAGATTTTCAGTGAAACCCTAGGTCGAACCGACGTACGTCTATTGTTTCCTTTCCGGAAACACGTCCTGACCCACTCCTCTCAAGAGAGTTTACCTGCACTTACTAATAGTAGTTGTCTTCTTAACATCTGATCTCTTGATCCTGTAGGACTTCCTGTCAGATGCTTATTTGGACTTCAGTCAATCATTTGATCATGTTGACCCGACTGAACTTCCTTTCAGATATCTAATCCTTCCTGATCTTTCTGGGCTTCCTGTCAGTTATTTGGTCATCCTGACCTAACTGGACTTCAGTCTGGTGTATGATCTTTTAGACTCGTCAAGTTAGTCTGCACACTTAATAAGTCCATTAGATCACAACATGACTTAACTTTAAATTTTTCACAACATCAAAACATAAGTTCGATTCTGGTGCTCCCTTCACTAACAATCTCTTTTTTTTATGTTTGACAATCTGATTTAAAGTTAAGTTAAAAGATACGAGATAATATTTTTTAAAAAAAAAACTCTCCCTCAAATTAAACTCTCTCATTGAGTTTAACATTTCTGAGATTTTTTAAGAATGTCAAAAAAAATTTTAACACTTATCGTTTAATTCCTTAACTTTTAATTTTTAACCTTTTCTCCTTCTTTGATACACATAAAAAAGGATCGAGATTGTTGCACAATTTATTTAAAATATCTTTCATGATAAAAATACATTTTTGAAAATAGTTTTCATGATAAATTATATTTTTGAAAGTATTTTGTATAAGAAAGAATATTTTGAGATATATTTTTTTCAGATAAAAAATGTATTTACACAAATATTTTTAAGTATAATTTTCAAAAATATTTATAGCTATACTCTTTTAAGTATTTTTGAAGATTTTTCAAAAATATACTAAATACGTAGAATAATTTTCAAACTCTTAAAGATATTTTTTTCAAAAGTAATTTTTTTAGAACTATAGAAAATAAATTTTCAAAAATGAATTTGTAACAAAAGATTTACCATAGTTTTGAAGAGTGTCTTCAGAAATCGTTTTTAAAGCAATGATTATATTAAAACATTTTTGGAAGAAACTTTAACTAATTTTTGAAACTTGTCAAAAAAAATTGAAAATTTTGCTATTGAAATAATTTTCAAAACTATTCTCTAAGCAATAATGTATTTGAAAGAATTGCCAAGATACTTAATGCATTTTCAAAATTTTCAAAATCAATAATAATATTAAGACGATTTCAAAAGAATTTTACAAAAGATAATTTTGAAAATTTAAATTCCTCCTTAACCTGACACTCTTTAGGATATTAAATTTAGATTATTTAAGTGAGGATTTCATATTAATTAAATTAATTAAAGTTGTTTAAATTAATTTTACCTTAAGTATTAATTAATTTTGAATTAATTAAACTGGTTTAAATTAATTTTATCTTTGATTATTAATTGATTTCGAATTAATTGAATTACCTTTTATTTTAATTCCTAATTAATTAATTTTGTAATTTAATTTGATTTAATTTCTAATTATTTTTTAATTTAATTTTTAATTTAATTTAATTTTTATTTATTTTTAATATAATTCTTAATTTAACTTAATTTTTAATTTATTTTAATCTTATTTATCTCATCCAGTCTAATTTCTCAACCAAGGTAATTCTATAGTTTTGTGAGATAAGTTAAGTTATTCACCTGAGTTAGTTTTAACTTGTGTTAGATTCAAATTTAGCTTTGGGTCCACCAAGTAAGTTTTCTTTAAATAAGCTTCCAAGCTGCGGCGAGTCACTTAGACATCATTAAAGTAACTATGTGTCTAAGACAAAGCTTTCCAAATAGTCTTGCTTAAGGAACTTAGTACTAACCCTAGATCTAACTAGTTTAGATTTAACTGGGGTAGCTTCAGCTAGTTCCACTAAGTCGATTATACCAATTTGAACACATATAATTCTTCCTAAACATGCATTGACCGAGCTTCCCTAACCTACTATTATCCCAATATTTTCTAATACTATTTAACAAGTTAAAACTATCCCAAATTTATCTAGTGCTAGTTACCCAAGTGGGTAGGTTATGTTTTTGATATGTCAACTAGTTTGGAGCCTCCCCTGGATCATATAATCTTTGCTTTGGATTTAAATAATAAATTTCAATTTTAGATACATAGTATTGATTTTGTCCTACTTGCTTGATTTTGTCAAACTTTCAGAACTCATGTTTTGGTTTGTTTCTTGTTTTGACTAACAAGTCATATGAAAGTCTTATTGGTTGAGTTAGATTTGTATCCGAATCCGGACTTATTATAAACAACTCTTTGAGATCCGAGTATCATATCAAGGTATTTGGTTCATAAATTGAACCTTTCCAAAGTCCTCTTAACTCTCTCAACTTTACTTTCCAATACGGAATTCTCTTTCTCAAGTTTTGGAACTTAAGTTGAGTTTTCATGTTAACCTTATTAGTTGAGAGATACAAGTTAACATGTTATTTAAGGTCTTGATTTTCCTTAAGGAGTAGTTTAATTTGTTCCACGGTTTTAACTAACTTCATATTTAAAAATGCTATAATTTTTAAAAAAATGTGGTTAAATTAAATTGCACCTCATTGGAACCTTCTGAACCGAATATGGATCCGTGGCTTGACTCATACTCAGATTCATCTTCTAGATCTGATTTGTTTTCCGACTCGGGTCCAATTGCCATCAGCGCCAAGTAGTTTGTTTGCTTTAGTTCTTCAGCGTCCAATTCTTCTGAAGAGGACTCGTCTCAAGTGACTTTGTATGCCTTCTTTCTTCTTGTCTTCTTGGATTTGTCTTCTTTCATATTAGGGCACTCGTGCTTGAAGTGACCCTTCTTGTTGCATTCATAGCAAGTGATGTTTGCCTTTGTGTTGTTGGATGTGGACTTGATCATCTTTTGTAGGTCCCTCTTGGTGAAATATTTCTTCCTTCTAGTGAACATTTTTCTTACCAAGTTCACTAGTTGTTCTTCTTCGTCTGATTTTGAGTCGAACTCGTCCTCGGGCTCGGGTCTTTGATTTTGCTTCCTTGGTAGAACCTGCAAGAAAAGCTATACCTTTCTCGACTTGTTTTGAATTAATTTGTTCATGTAATTCTAATTCACAAAATAATTTATCTAATTTTAATTTTGAAAGAATCCTCAAAACTTTATAGGCATCTACTATAAATGCCCATAGTGCATTTCGAGAAAAAAAGTTTAGGGTATACCTTATCACATCTCTGTTTTCTAGCTGATGGCCAATCAGATGGAGTTTGTTGAGGATGTCCTTGATCCTCGTGTGTAGTTAGCTTGTGATTTCTCTGTCCTGTAATTTCATGTTAAATAAATTATTAAGTAGTAGGTCTCGTTTAGTTATCTTGGAATCATTTGTGTCTTCGTATAACTCGATCAATTTGTCCCAAAGCTCCTTCAAATTATCAAAGGATCCGACCTGGTTGAGTTCTTCTTTCGTCAGCCCGCATTGGAGGGTGTTCAATGCTTTGAAGTTAGTTTAGGCCTTCTTCATTTCTGGGTTTTATTATTTCGAGTCGAGGAGTGCGTCAGAGTCATTTGTTGGAGCCGTATACCCTCGTCGAATACTGAACCATTGTTCAATATCGATATTCAGATAGACTTTCGTCCTTCTTTTCCAGTATGGGAAGTCATCCCCGTTGAAGAGTGAGGTACGAGTGATATTGTATCCTTCGCTTTGGGCAATTTAGTTCTGAAAAAAACTCACAAGAAAACTTTGTCTTGGGATAAGTAGTGCAGTATAAAAAAATGATTAAGTAATAGACCAAGAAAAAATTTAGAAAAAAAAAATTTTGCTCAAATTTGTGGTTGAACAAAAATTGAGCGTCCCTGCTCTGATACCAATTATAGAATCGAATAGAGCGCTAGAGGGGGTGAATAACACATTTTGCTTTTTCATGATTTTCGAAAACTCTTTTATCCTTGCAAAGATTGGCCGCAGAAATAAAATAAAAACAAGCAAAAATAGTCGTTTGTTTTTTATTTGGTTCACAACCCAACGACTGTTAGTCTAAGACTCACGATCGTTGATCACTTTCGATGGGCAATCCACTAAAAAATCTCCTTCTACGAATAAAAACTCGGAGACGAATACTCATCTTTTACAAAAGATGAGAATGGTAACAAGTTTACCGACTCTTAAAAATTACGTACAAAAAGATGAATGCAATAATAAAATTATACCGACACAAAAACAAGATCCTAAGTAAAGCGTTGATGTCAGAGTAGTTGTTCGTCGACGTAATAAAATTCTGGAGCAGCGCGAGAGTCGTTTGAGTGTGTAAGGTGTTGTCCCAAGCTACTGGGTGAGGCTTCTTTTATTGACCTATCCAGGCACCTAGATCCCCTTCCTGGCGCCTCGACTAGGCCTGATATGATCTGCTTCCGTCGCAATTTATCCACCTGCAGGCGTCTGGATCCCTTCCGGACACTTGGACTGCTGACGTGGTGGCATTTAGACGAAGCCTCATTCGAGTCGACTTTATTCCTTTTCGGGCACTTGGAAGCTGACGTGCTCTGGCCAACTGGAGCTTGTCAACTCATCTAGGCCGAGACTGGATTCGGGAAAATCTAAGCGCCTGGGTCCCTTCTGGTCGCCCGGACTTTCAACGCCTGGATCCCTTCCGGTCGCCCGAAGTCCCTTCACTCCGACCATCTTCAACCTGCATCACAAGGTTAATCCAGTAAATATTAAAATAAGTCATAATTGAAAGTTCTAGGACTATCCGGTTCTTACTTTTAAATTTCTAATGAAATTCATTATCGAATTGACGCCTACTGTTCTCTTTCCGAGAATACATCCTAACTTATTTCTCTTACGAGAATTTACCTACACTTACCAATAATAGACTTGTCTTCTTGACATTAGATCTCTTGCCTATCTAGACTTCAGCCACTAATCCTCCCTAACCTATCTAAGACTTCCTGTTAGTTATTTGGTCCTCTTAATATAATTAGACTTCAACTTAATATCTGATCTTTTAAATTCATCAAGTCAATCTGTGTACTTAATCAGTCTATTAAATCACAACATGATTTAATTTTAAACTTTTACAAATATTAAAATATAAATTCAATTCTAATGTCCCTGCACCACCAACAAAACATATAACTTTTCACCTCTTGTTTGCATGACAAGAACAGACAATTACTTCAATTTTTGACAGACACCACAAATGCTCAGGAATAAGAACACCATCACTTGAAAGCTCAGATCCGAAGGAGCGCATGCCCTGCACATATAAGGACACCACTTCCGCTCATAGACCCAGATCAGGCAGGGAGTCCAACTTTTTGAATGGATTGGAGGACTTCGATGCAATCCTTCTCTTTCTCAATCGCTCAGCGATGATAAATGCCAACTCAAGAGTCTGGAAGGCATTGAGTCGAGGGTCACAGGTCATTGAAAGTGACGGTCTGAGAACCACCAATGCAAGGTAAATTCGATCCAATAGTGCCCTAACTCCACTCATTAATCATCATGTGTGCACTAAATAACTTTTTTTAAAAAAAAATCATATAAATTAGTACTTGGTGCACGAATGATGATCAATGAGTGGAGTTAGGACACTGCCCTTACGGGTAGGATCAAATTTACCACCAATGCACTCTGTCACGTTTTTCCCAGTCATCTCCGGGTGCACCCATCCAGGGTGGCTTCCTTCATGGTCATGGACATCAAAAAATGTACTAACCTCAACCTAAGGCATTGACATCAAATTTATCTGTTAGCATTGTTGAAATTATATAAAATTTTGTTCAAGAAAATAACAGAGGTATCTAAAAGAGATTCTTCACTGACTTTTGAAAACCATATTACACCACAAATAAAACATGAGTTGTAGATCAGGCAAGCATTTGTTGCTTAGAGACTAGACAACCAATCACATAATAAACAAGACAATGGATATCACCTAACAATTAAACAACCACCCTAAACATGAAATAAAATTTCAGTGAGTAAAAGGCACAAGGCCTTCAAGAGCCCTTTGACAGCCATTCAATCTAGTCAGAATCAAATCTTAGCCGTTAATCATATCAACTGCCAAAATTTTGATCCAGTCAGATCAGACGGGTTCCTGTTGTTCACAGGTACTTAGATGTTTATGTGCAATCTTTGTAAGTAATAAAATTACTCTTATTTAATGATTGGGTCCACTCAAGGCAGAAAAAGAATAACAAAAAAGGTTGATGTGAAAATTTACCATAATTGAGTCAAAAGATCGAGTCTTGAGGCCGGAGCCTTTACGGTATTCCCGTGCATGGGATCACAGGCCCAGGTTACAATCTGTCCAGCTCCTCGGACGGCCCTGATTAGATGAGGGAGCGTCACTCTTATCTTGTCTGCCCCCATCCTTGTTATAATGGTTATCCTTCCGGGCTTATTCTGGGGATTAAAGATCTCAATCAGCTTCACAAGCTCCTTAGGATCCATCTTGTCACTGGCCTACATCAATTCAATGATGCTGTAATCACATCAAATTAGGAAATTCTGTCACACGGTATTGAAACTAATATTGTAAGGTGAAATTTCAAAAAAAATGGAAGTAAACCAAGGCTTTTGGTTTTGGCTATGAAAAGTGCTTTTATAAATTATGATTTAAAATATTTTAGATCGGTAGACACTGATTTATGATTCCCATCTTCAGTCCAACGTTCCAGTTTCCAAATAGGAAAAAAACTCATCCAACTGATTGGCATTGGAGAAATTTGGACCATAATATCTAACCAGACGAATGCCATTCTCACCTTGATCCCGAGACGATTGGCGACACCGCGGAGAAACTCAACATGGGCAACATCAAGTTGTCGGGTTCGCTCTCCCACCCAGAGGAAGTGGGCAGAGCAATCATAGAAGAGACCAGAGGTGGAATCCTTGCGAGTGAGGACCTGCTCATAGGGAAGGAGAAGGCATTCGTGGGAGGTCCAAAACTCAGTTTTTGCCATGACGGGGTGCTTGATAGTTAGTCCAGCAGCGCCCATGAATCCCAAGGCCTCGTCAACACGGTGGGCCAATTCTTGACACCTGTTTGAAAAAAGAAAAGAAAAAACAAAAAATCAGATACCATGACTAATTCAGCTACTTGTAGATTTCTCTAAGCTTTTCTCCCCGCCAATGAACGATGAATTGTTTAAGAAACTGTTGCAAGTCATTTGGTCGAAGTAAACGTGAATCCAAGCCCATGATTTAAAAAAATGTGGAATTTACAATGAGCTTTAACAATTATTATTTTGTATTTTCGTCAAAACTCTACCTAGCAAGATGATTCTGAAAAACAAAGATTTACAACAAATAAACCGACAAAATGAGGCCATCCAACAAGAGATTTGATGATACTCTACCGTTCTCCTTGCTCGCTGTGTTTAGTGAAGTCGAGGTTCCACTGGGTAACGCGTTGCATTGCAGCATAGCCACCGCTGGCAAACGCCCGGAGAAGGTTGAGCGTCGCCGCAGACTGGCTATACGCCCGGATCATTCTTTGAGGTTCAGGAATCCTCGACTTCTCGTCGAACGTATCACCGTTGATGTTGTCCCCTCTGTAGCTCGGAAGATTGACGCCGTTCCTCTCTTCAAACCGATCCGACCTAGGCTTCGCGAACTGCCTAGCCATTCTTCCCACCTACAAAACCGAAGCAAAAAAAAAAGGGAAAAAAAAAATCCTAAAACCGGAATAGTACAATAGACTCCAGATCCGGTAAGGTGCGAAAAAATCGAATACTAAGTCGGTTTTCATTACCTTGAAGAGGGGGATCTGACCACCGAACATGAGAACAACGCCCATCTGAAGTAGAACCCGGAAGGTGTCCCTGATGTTAATGGCGTTGAACTCTTCGAAACTCTCAGCGCAATCGCCCCCCATTAGGACTTTAGGAGGAAAGCATTGCCGAGAGAAGAATCCGCAAGCCGATCCTCCAGGTTTCGGGCCTCTCCAGCAAACACGATAGGTGGGAACTTCTCGATCGTCTTCAGCGCCTCCTCCAGCTCCGTTTTGTCCGGGTACTCGGGTAGTCGGATAGCCTTCTTGGTCTTCCAGCTATCCACCGACCATTTATCCATCTTCAAGTCCGATATCGGCGCCGGCTGCTTGACCTTGACCGGATTCTTGGATGGTTCCGCGGCGTAGACCGCGAAGATCCAGCGGGGAGAGGCGTTACCCCAGGCGGTGTGTAGGAGCGGCGGGAGGTGAGCATGGGAGGAGACGTCGGCTGAGCAGGGGAGGGGGTTAGTGAAGGCGGAGGAGAAGGGAGGTGCCGTTGGCCAGTGCCATTGAATGAAAATTTCGCCAGCCCTTTTGAATAAGAGAAGGGTTTGGTGTTAAAGAAAAAAAAATAGATATATCCAGATAATTTTGGAATAAACGATTTAATTTTATAATTTTTTTATTAATTATTATAATAAATCAAAAAATATTTACAAGTCTAATATTTTTTAATTATATATTTTATTCAAAGAATTTTTTTTATAAATATATTAAATTATGAATATTTAAATAATAATTTAAATATTTTATCATTATATCATAATCCCAAAATTAAATTTGATGTTAAAAAGATGCTATCATATTTTATCGATTTAAGACAATTCATTAACTAAGCTGCATTCTCGTTGATTTCAAGATTAGGAGAGTAATCGAGTCGATATATGATAAAATTATAGAATTAATAAGAATTGAATTTTAGTGAAATCATAAAAATATTTTCTTAGAACTTACTTAGTATCTAATTTACTCTATGATGAAGCAGTCGCAGAAAATACTAAAATACTAAAATTCATTTTTTTATCATTTTTTTATTGATTTAAAAAAAATATCAAATAATATCTCATATTTATTAACACATATTTATATTTATTTTAATATTAACTTTCATTATTTATTTTTATTTTATTAAATAAATATATGCATTTTTATTTTTACTCATTAATTCAAATAATTGAAAGCTAACGTGACGTGTGTGAGAGTATTATACACATTTACATTAATTATAACATTATTTAAATGTCATATCACTCGCGTATTAATATCAATGTGAATGTTTTTATGAGTACTAATATGGGTCTTGTGCTAAATATAAAATTATCTTAATTTATAATGACAAAATAAGTAAAGCTTTAACATTAATTAATAAACGTAGGAATATGAGGGAGAATGCAAATTTTATGAAAACGTATTAATATTTCTATGTCGACTAAAAAAATTGATTTTGATAATTAATAATTGGATCTATTTACGGTGCAAAAATATGTTTAATAATATTAATGAAAAGTCACATTAAATTTGAATGCAAAGATGGATCAACAAAATATATAAGAATAATTTAAGCCACCCTAAAAAGAAATTTCTAAATCGAAGCTAATTTATGGGTACTATAATAAATAAAATTTGAAAAATATATGCCGGCTAGGTAAAACAAGTTTTGCACTCGATCATTAAGATTCGAGTTATTATATGTTAACTAAAATTATCAAAATATGCAGCTCTCTTACACATAACCTTTAATTAAATTATAATGTGTTTTTTTAGACAATTAATTTCATATATTTTATATACAATTGAGATTACTATTTAAATAAAAATGAAATCCATTTTTATAATTTTCGAGTTATTATTTCAATTTTACTGAATATGAGAAAGATTAAATCCATTTTGTGAGATATTCAGTAAAATTGAAATAATAAAATTGAGAAATGGTTTAAATTTTGTGTTTCTACATGATGAATTGATGATTAATACATGAGATGTTATTATCATAAGATCTGAAGTCAAATTCTGAGTAATAATCAGGTTTTTATTCTCTCACATGTAATTGTTTAAATTAACTAAATTAATCCTAATAATTTATTGAGGAGGGTATTGATACTTACGTTTCCTTTTTACCACCACGCAGAATATTACAACAAACCACCACCACGACTCGCTTGATTTAGATCGTGTTTCTTCTTCCTCCTTCTTGAACCACCAAGCAACTTACTCCAAAATTTCTCTTTCGTCATCTTCACCTGATCCCCCTTCTTCTTCCTCTTCTCCTCCTCCTCCTTCCGACGACGGCCTCTAACAGCAATCACCAACGACCGGCTATGCGTCAGCCAGCCACCCGCCCTCTCTTGCTTCATGTCAACCGATCGAGGCGGTGAAGAAGCCGAAGAAGAGACTTCGTCGGAGCCGTACTCGTCATCGTCGGAGTACAACGACGAAGAGCACGTGGAAGAAGAGAGATCGGCAGCACTGGACGAAGAGGTCGAAGATCGAGAGAGGTGCCGATAGAGCTTCTCCCTGAGGCGGAAGAGGGGCAGACCCCGTTCGAATGGCGGTGCATCGGGTGCCTCTTGCACCGCCGGCGCCGGCCGCCCCATTTTTAATTAACTGGCTAATTTCTTCTCATGTGATGATGCATGACATACATATAAAGGTAGGGAGAGTAATTTGTCGGATGCTTCGTCGACGGGGATCGCACAAGAGTAGTATTTGAATTGGGTTTGGCTTCAGCTGGAAGAACTGTTGTCGGCCCACGTCATAAGAATTCCACGTCATAAGAATATAAGTAAAAGCTCGTCGGTGAGGTTGGACTTCAAAATGGAGAACAGACGAGCAGTTTCATTTGGATTAGACTTCCTCGGCGAGCCAATTAATACCCCTGCTAGTTCGGCATGACGAAGAATAAATACTTGGCTAGTGGCTGTGTTATGCATGAGCGTCGAAGTTGCGTTCGCTAGAAGAGTCGTACAAGTCCTTTACGCGCATAACAGACTTTTAGCACCTTTAGCACACTTGCCGTGTGAGGAAAAATAAAATAAATTAAAAAATAACGCTCGAGTGTCCCTCCGCTGTCCATAACAAAAAATAATAATTAAAATAATATTTAATTTAAAATGATCAATTTATTTTATAATTTTTTTTATTAATTATTAAAATAAATTAAAAAATATTAATAAAAATATATTTAAATAATTAATATTCTTAAATTTATTTTTTATTGAATTTATTTTTTCTATAATATACTATAATTAAAATTAAAATTTTAAAATCCATCTGATGATGAAAAAATAAAACGTTCGTTTCAAGCATCCTCGTTAATCCGTCTCAGGATCAATATAGAAAAGTTAAATTATAAGAATTAATCTAGTTAATCCGAATAATAATCAATATATAAAAAAGGATAGAAATATAATTACTAATCTGAGTTTAATTTTCAAATCTTATTAAAATCCATCTCATTGTGGCAAAAGGCGAAACGCTCGCCCCCAGCGCCCCCGCCAGTCCGTCCCAAGACCAACACGGAGGAGGTAAA
>JBBUKS010000035.1:4455696-4465995 GCA_038050645.1 Hedychium gardnerianum
TTAGTTCATCAGATAACAATAAGACTTAACTTTGAACCTTTGACAACATCAAAACATAGGTTTGATTCTGGTGCTTCGTGCACCAACAAAACCTAGTTGGGAACTAGGTTAAGTCCAAGGTGAGTCAGCTGGGAGCTGAACACTTGGCACGTGATCAGAAGTCCACCTGGGTCAAGGAGGATTTGACATGTGGCATGAGATGGAGCCAATTGATTGAGCAGATTGTCAATCGATTGACTGAGTGAGTCAATCGATTATCAAGTCATTTCTCGTGAGGGAACAGGTGGCTGAATCGATTGGGGCAATTGATTCAGCCCAAGTCAATCGATTGGCCAAAACAAAAAAGCATGAGTACACAGTAGGTGCTGGAATTGATTAGGTAATCGATTGAAGGTGCTTCGTGAGTGCATAGTAGGTTCTGTAATCGATTGGGCAATCGATTAAGGCCTAATCCAATCGATTGGCGTTTCTGGCTAATCAATTGGGAGAAACAAATCACGAGTGAACAGTGAATTTATCACGAGAGCACAGTAAATGCTGAATCGATTGGGCAATTGATTAAGGCTTGGTCATTCGATCAGGTAATCGATTGAGGCCATTTTTAAGAGAGAACAGAAAGTGTGAGAATCGATTGGGCAATAGATTAAGCAACTTTCTCTTTCACGAACAGTAGCTTTTGAATTGATTGGGTAATCGATTAAAAGCTACCTAATCGATTGGTATGGCTTACCAATTGATTGGCCAAGCGAAAAAGAGTCATTATGTAGGTTTTGAATAGTCGAATTGACGCGGTAATCGATTGGAGGTAAGACCAATCGATTAGGAACCCTAGGTCAGCCCGATAAAAGGTGTTTTCGCGAAGGTTTGAAGCACAAAAGTAAACGTCGATTCTTGAGTTCTTGGGGACAAGTGTTGTTGCACTTTATAGAGATCAAGTGGCATTTTTTCAAGCAAGAAGAAAGCAAGTCAAACAAGATTCAAGTATTGTAAAATCATTTTTGGTTTTCATTTGTATTTGCTTGTTCTCTTCTTGGTGTATTCTTGTGCTTGTACGAGACTTCTCCACCTCCAAGAAGGAGGTTTTCATAGTGCATCTATAAGTGAGGAGCGGAGGTTTCCACTGCAACAAAACTCAAAGAAGCGATCAAAGCTAATCACCCCCGTCTAGCTCTCTACGCGTCCTAACATTCTTCTTTATCAATTTTGGACACTTGCCCTTGTAGTGTCCATTTTTCCTACACTCAAAGTATATAATGTGATTTTTATCTTTAATGCAAGAAATTGATATACCTTCATGGGTTGAGTTATCTTCACTCGTAGAAGTGACATACTCTTCTTCATTTGCTCCAAATGTTGAGGATTCTTTTTGTTCTGATTCCAATGACCTATGCTCCCACTCAATCCTTAAGGTGGATGTCTCTTCTATATCGTTCTCGGATGTTAAGCATCTCTCAACCTCCAAATCCTCATGCTCTTGATCCATAGAGTCTCTCTCTTTGAATTTTTCTTTTGCATTAAAGTTGAATCTTCATGGAGCTTGGCCAACTTGCTCGATAGCTTACTTGCATCTTTGTAATTGTAGGATCGAGAAGAACGAGAGGGGGGGGGAGGTGAATCTCGTTTGAAAATTTTCTTTTCGTTTTTAAAACTTTTCATAAAACTCGAGTATGCAACGGAAATACAAAATTAAAAACACAGCGGAAAAAATAAAGACGTATTTATTTTTACTTGGTTCGTAGCCCCAATAGTTACTACTCCAAGGCACACGACCCTTTAGACCGTATATGATGGGCAATCCAATAATATCCTCTTCCGGAGAACCTCCGAAGGAGTAGAGTCTAGCATTGAGTTATTAAAGAGCTTCGACTCGCAGCGCAGCTTATACAGACGTTGAGACAAGAACAGAGTATTGAGCGAAAAGATGAGCAAAATTGATCATCTGACTTGCTGAACGAAGCTATTTATATACTACATTGGGGGCGCCTCTAATCATCCAGGGCGCCTCCACGTAGCCTAGTTTGATCCGACGTTGTCGGTCTTTATCCTCATTGGGGCACCTCAATCATCCTGGGTGCCTTCGATGATTGATGTGGCAACACCACGACAAACTCATCCTTCATGTTTATCCATCACTATTCACCCGGGGCGCCTCCGTTTACTTGGGGTGCTTCCGTTCACCCAAGGCACTTGGAGTACTGTTCATTCCAACTCTTCATACTCCTGTAAAACATGTTAGTCCAAATACATGAATAATTATATATTTATGATTTAAATTATGTCTAACCAAGACGAGGATCTAGTCTTGGTCTCAACTTAGATTTTCAAGTTGGATTTATGTTGGACCAACGTCTACAGTCCCACTGTGACTCGTCCTCACTGGAACCCTCTCTCTAGTTTCTTACCTCCACTTACCAATAGCAGACTTGTCTTCTTGACATCTGATCTCTTGACTCACCAGGACTTCCTACCAAATGCTCATCTGGACTTTAGCAAGTCGTTTGGTCCTGCTGACACATCTAGACTTTCTGCTAGATATCTGGTCCTCCTTGACCTATTTGGGCTTCCTGTTAGTTATCTGGTCCTCCTAACCTAACTGGACTTTAGCCTGATGTCTGGTCCTCTAGACCCGTCAAGTCAGTCTGCACACTTAATTAGTCCATTAGATCACAACACGACTTAACTTTGAACTTTTGACAACATCAAAATATAAATTCGATTTTGATGCTCCCTGCACCAATAGTAATCTCCTAATTTATACAAAATATTATTAGGCAAAATATTTACTAGCAATTTAGTTACCTTTTCATTTGCCTCAAATTTTTGAACTTGTTCTTCATTCCATTTATTCTTCCGGAGAGATTTTCTCTTTGTATGTCTTGGAGTTTTAAATTCTTCCATTAGAGCAAACCATTGTTCTATGTTCGTCATCAAGAAATTTTTGATTTTTGATCTCCAATGATTGAAGCCTCCTAATAAAAATAGTAGAGGTACTCAGATGTCGTATTCGAATCCATCTCGAGATTCCATTGTGAAGTTGAGGTCCTTTTGTAATTAGTCCTTTGACTCGTTGATATTGATGGCTCAAAATCTCAACTTCTTCTTCCTCTAGCTCATGATTTTTTCGACTATAAATTCAATGAAAAGTAGCATCGCTCTGATATATGTAAGATTTAAGTTAAGAAATTATCATTCATGTTTTGACATGAGAAAAAGAAAATTAAAATTAATAAGTTAGCTTAACTTCAACACTACAATTGCCGTATAAAATGATGTACTTTCAAACTACGATGGACACTTCAATGATCTCAAGCCCATAGGTATTTTTGAAAATATATATAAAATTTGAATGGTGAAATGTAATTTTGAATTTTTTTAAGATAAAAATTCAAATGGACATCTTTATGCAAATCGTCAAAAATAAAAAAATAATAATAAAAATAAAGGACGCTTTATTATATTATCAATCTCGAAAATACTCTTACTCTTAGTTCTATTATAATAACTATGATTAATTACTATAACATGTAATAATTATGATTAACCGTTATAACATATAATAGATATAAAGTAATTGCTATAACATTTTAACAAAAAAAAATTCAGTTCTATGGTAACAATTACAATATTGTAACAGTTAATATAATATTATTGTAAAATACCTAAATAACTGATACAATTATTTATAATAATTTTGATAAATTTAAAATAATATTGATGAAGTTTAAATAATTTTAAAAAATTTAGTAAAGACGATTTTGATATAATAATGTATTCAAAATTTAATAATGTAGGGTTTGGAGTTCTATAATTATGGAACAACTATTTAAATAATTGTTATTATTATTTAAAAATAATTTTAATAAAATTTAAATAATTTTAATCGAGTTAATAAAATATTTTGATATAATAATATTTTATGTATTATAATTTTGATTAATATAAAATAGTTAAATTGTTATTTGTAACTGTTGCAATAATGTGAGAATAAAAAAAAATTAATACAAAATATATTATGGCACCCTTTTAACTTTTTATTAAAAAATGTTTTTTTTATCTAATTTGGAACGCTTTTTTTAATTTTTGCCCAACTTTTCTTTGCCTCATGAATTTCACTGGACAGTAAAATTTAAATTATCAAACTCTGAGGATAAATGACAAAATTTGAAACATTTACCGGAACACTATAAACACGCTAGGGTTTTGGGGAAGAGCAGATCGAAATCTCCGAAGCAGAGACGATGAAGAGGCTATTTCATCATTTATCCTTCTTCTGCAAAATCGTGTCTTCCACTCGTTCTCCTCGCCCCCACGATGCTGCCCATCTCTTTGCCGTCTTACCTTACTCTGCCTCCGCCACAGTCGCCAGCTCCGCATCCACCACTGGGAAGCACATGTTCATGGCCCAATACCTCGTCGACTCATGTGACTTCGACCAGGAGAAGGCCACCGAGGCCTCGAAGCTTCTCAAGGGCATTCAATCCCGGCAGCAGCCCGACTCCGTCCTTACTTTCCTCAAAAGTTACGGTTTCGACGATTCCACAGTCAAAAGGCTCCTACTTTTCTTCCCCAAATGTCTTCTTTTGGACGTAGAAAAGATGCTTGCCCCCAAACTCCGAACTTTCGAAGATCTGGGTTTCTCCCCATCCGACATCGTCCACCTCGTCCGATCAAATCCCTCCACCGTCAAAAGCAAACACGAACGCACTGTGCCTAAGATCAAATTTTGGCAAGGTCTTCTCAGCTCCAAGGATGCGCTGGTGAAGTTGTTCAAGAGAAACCAAGGGATTCTTGATTACAGCATCGAGAAGAAGATCCAGCCCAACCTTGAGTTGCTTCGGGAATGTGGCTTGGACGGCCCAAAACTTGCCTTTATGTTGCGGAATTGCCCACTGATCGTGGCACAGAATGCTGATTTTTTGAAGTCCTTGATCAGTCGCGTGGAGGACTTGGGAGTGCCACGGACATCAGGGATGTTCCATTGCACTGTGTTTGCACTCTTCACAATCAGTCCAGAGAGGTTCAAGATGCAAATAGAATTGTTCCGGAGCTTTGGGTGGTCAGATGATGATTTTGTTGTGGCATTCCAGAAATGTCCTACCTTCCCGCAAAAGTCTTCGATGACTTTGCAGAGAAAAATGGAGTTCTTGATAAATGAGGCTGGATATGCTTCGTCTTACATCGCTACACGCCCAGTACTATTGACACTGAGCTTGGAGAGAAGGTTGATTCCGAGACATCGGATCTTGGCAACCTTGAAGTCTAGGGGGCATTGTGAAAGGGATTACAAAGTGACAACATACATGATGCTTTCCGAGGTCAAATTCGTAGAGAAGTACATTATCCTCTACAAGGACAGGTATCCAGATCTGAGTGAACTCTATGCAAGCTTAAACAACTCTAATGCTTCTGATTCTGGACTTCTATGAGGTAAATCTTTTCTTCCCCTGCAAGTTATTGTTCATTTTACCATTTTTCACTAAATGGCTTCTCCTCTGTCAAACTTTAAGCTAATATATATGCCAACAAGCATGAACATAAGAAGAATTCACAGAATCATGGTCTTGTTTTTGCATGTCAATATGCACGGAGATAAGAACAATTCACCGAATCATGATCTTGATTTTATGTGTCAATTGAACTGAAATCCCTCGATTCATCACTTGCTATGTTAGACAATTGTTACGGCAAGAGACATCTTTCCTTTACGAACATTCAGTAATTTCTCCTTGTTTGAGTTGTAGTTACTCATCGATAGGTCCCGAGGAATGTTGCACAGTTGTCAAATCAAGTCTCCTAACATATTTTTATAAATGGGAGAGGAATATGAGATTTGAGAGTCAAATCTTTGTTAGTAGTCAGATTTTTATCTTTCCCCATGCATTGGTCACTGTTCGAGCTAGCTAGACTAGTTCTTGTGATTTATTTTTTCCGTGTTGATCCTGGGACGGACTGACAGGGGCGCTGGGAGCGAGAGTTTTGTCTTTTGCCACCGTAAATGGGAGAGGAACCGCTGCCACATGGATGAAATGTTTTGAACACTTCTTGAATTTTGTCGATTGAGTTGATTAGTAAGTAATAAATTTATTACAATAAAGTAGGGGTCAATTTCCGACGGACGTACGGAGAAAAAAATTCCTTCCATCCGCTAGTCATTTGACGGTCAATTATAAATTGATCTCGTGATTTATCTCGTTTCATATAATTTGGGGACGGATTGTGAAGGGTATGATGAGTATGATCATCTTTTTGATATAGTGAATAGGCAATATGGATTAACTCGGGTTAAATTATTTTTAGAAATTTTAATGATGTTTTATCTTACCTAGCTTACTTCATTAGAAGGGTTTACTAATTTTAACTCATTTGAAATTATTTTAAAATACATAATAATTTTTATAATAGTTTATATAATAGTTTATTGGCATAAATCAGATATCATAAAGTTTTATATATTATTTCATAAGGTCTGTTTTTTCGTAATTGTTTTTTATATCCAGGAAACTTTTAAGTTCCTCTATAGTGAAAAAAATATATGTTTTCAAAGGTTAAATTGTAAAATGAGGAAAATTTGGAGAAATTATGGTAAGGATGGAAGTTAGAACTTGTGCTTATAGACAATTAATTATTAGATTTGGATCAATAAATGTGAATGTAAAAGATAAAATGATAATGATAGTAATAATACAAGAACATGAACAGTTTTGATGGAGTGATTTTCTCTTTATCAACCATCAACCATTAATTTTCTCTTTGTACGTAGTCTAGTTGTGATTTTATGATTTGGTTGTGATTTTACGACTTGATCGTGATTTTGTAGTCTGATTATTCAATAAAAGATGAAATTCATCATTTTAGTTTTGTGGTTTGATGACGGTGGTAAAAGGCGGAACGCTTGCTCCCGCGTTTTCGTCAGTCCATCTCAAGATTAACATGGAGAAAATAAATTACGAGGGTTAATTTACTATCTCGGACAATGATCAATATATGGGGAAGGACAGAAACCTGTTTATGATTTAATCATGATTTCATAGTTAGTCGTTATAGTTGGGATCCGTTGTAGTTCTTGTCGTTGGTGAAATCATGATTGTGGCCGTGATTATAGATCAAATTTTGGATTTTTCGTATGATGTTATTTTTTTTACGAAGGAAGAAAAATGATATTTTATGAAATAATTATATTTTTGGTAAATTTATGAGGATATATATTTTTTTCTAATGGAATGATAAATTATGACGAGATGTTTGTACTTTTAAATTTATGATTAATAAATTTGTTTTATGGGTCGGGTTGATATTTTCATGATTATTTGTTTCGAACACTTAAAAATTTGAATTATTATAAAAAAATAAGAGAAATGAAGTGTTATAATTTTTTTTTTACATTTCTAAAAAAGTTTAATTAATAAATTTATATGTTAAACAAAATAGAATTAAATATTTAAATTATTTTCATTCTTGTTAGAGAATAATAGAGGGTAAACTTGAGTAGAAATTCATGACAATCATAAATAATGTGACGTTAGTATCCTCCTACTCTTTATATGAAAAAGAGAATAAAGGAAAAAAATATAATTTAAATTTGATTTATAAAAGCTTTAAAATAATTCCCACTTATCAATTATGGAAAGGTTGAAAAGTAGATGGGCTAATATGGGACGGAGATGGTGAAGCTGAAGTTTGGATTAATGTCGCCCATATATGCTTTATATATTTTTGGATTGAATTCTCATCTCTCCTACATTGGTTCCTAAGATCTTAGAATGGATTATCCTTTTACCTTAATGAGTTGATTAAAGATTTTGGAGTTGACCGAATAGTCTCTCCTAATTAATTAATTACAAAGGTTTACTCAAGGTCTTAGGATTGAAAATTAGTGGTTTGACTAAAGATTATAAAATTTATTTTCGAATCGTCTCTCCCAGATCTCAAAGATTCGTCCAAAGTTTTGGAATCAAGTCTTTCTAGTCTCTTTGGATCATCCAAAGGCTATAAGGTCAACCTTCAACCTTCTGACAAATTTTTCTAGACCTTAGGGATTCACTCAAAGTCTCAAGATTGAATTCTCTTAGGTTAGACCTAAGAGCAAGATCTCGAGATTAAACTCTCTCAGAGGCTCAGTGATTTGCTTAAAGGCTCAGGATTGACTTTTCTAAAGTCTCTACCAAATTTTAGAAATCTAGCTAAGGTCTTGATATTGAACTTTCCCTTAGCATCAATGTTTTATCTATTTCTGGAGTTGACATTCGAACTGTCTCTCTAGATCTCAAAGCTCTCCCTTCGACAACCGACCTTCGTAGCTTGACCTTATTGCCTTCCTGTTTCACTAATAGGGATTTCTTTGATGACTAACTTTTCTAACTCAGTCTTCTCCCTTCTAATTTTGCTCAGGAAAACTCTTAGGCAACATTCCTCTTCAACTTGGCCTTGTTCCCGTTCAACTTTGCTATTAGGAAAGTTCTTCGACGATCGACCTCTCCAACTCGGCCTTACTCCCTTTTGACTATGCTATTAGGAAATTCTTTAGGTGGACAACCTCTCCAGCTCAATTTTATTCACCTTCATTAGAGATACTTTCTCTTCGATGATCGACCTCTTCAACGACCCTTCCTTGCTCATCCTAGTTACACATAGAGGCCAACTTTAACATCCTACTGACTTGACTACCCTAATTGAGTCTCATATATCTCAAGTCAACTTGAAGGGGCCTTACTCCTCAAACTCTCAACTCCAAGCTCTCCAAACTCTTCACTCCGAGTACTCCGAGCTCCCTAAGGTCTCTACTCCAAACTCTTCCCTTTAAGTACTCTGAGCTCCCCCAACTCCAAATTGTAGGATAATCTGTCGAAGATATTGAGGAATTTTAGCTGAATTAAAATTACACAAAGATCAATTTCAACTTATCTGTCGAGATGACTTGAGCAGATAAACGGGGTTGGTTCGGCCGAGTACCCCCAAGCGGATGCGAGTACTCCCGAGCGGATCACCGAGCGGATGCGAGTACTCCTGAATGGATCATCAAGTCGCTCCCGAATGGATCGCCGAGTCGGGAAACCGAATGAAAGCCAACTGTTCCCGAGTGGATGCAAGTCGTCG
This sequence comes from Hedychium gardnerianum, assembly GCA_038050645.1. Lineage (NCBI taxonomy): Eukaryota > Viridiplantae > Streptophyta > Magnoliopsida > Zingiberales > Zingiberaceae > Hedychium > Hedychium gardnerianum. The sequence goes on from JBBUKS010000035.1 coordinate 4,464,790, forward strand.
AGTGCTTCTTCTAGTCGGGAAGTAGATCTTCGAGTCGAGAGTCAAGTCGAGGAAAGAAGATTCTCCGTCGAGTGGTTCCTTCCGTCGGGAAGCGAAGTAATTGAGTCAGGATGAAAGCCGCCAAGTCGGGAAACTGAATCACTTCCCGAGTAGACAGCGAGTGGTTCCCCGAGTGGATGCTGAGTCGGGAATCGGGAAGGAAAATATCGAGGTCTGCGTTTAATGCAGTTTCCTTGAAATAGATTTGCCCTACCTTCGGTTGTGCTTCAAGGTCACGATAGACGTCTGTTTCCCAGGATACAATAATAGACTGCGATTATCACCAAACATTGGTGGTCGCAACGAACTAAGTAAATACCCGATTACTATTACAGGTAGACTGTCGAGTGAAAAGAACATAAGGGAACATAGGTGGAGAGTCTAGGCATCTTTGCTTCATTGTGTGTCCTTTGCCTGTGGTTGTAGCCTCCTTATATAGGAGCTCAGACTCATGACGACGTTTAATGACCGATTAATGATCATTACTCGCCGAGCTTGAAATGCCAACGTTTCACTCGGCCAGTTATAGAGACACACTTAAATAATCAATAAAATGGTTCATGTGACAAAATATTAGTTCATTCGCTTGGGTAAAATTTGCTTCGATCGGTCTGATATTCGACACACGCAGGTCATGCTCGCACACGAGTCAACTTGGTTCAGTATAATTCAAACCCTAAATTTGCACTCCCTGCGCACCCACGTATGAGAGAGAGTCTCTCCCCATGCATTTGTTCACATCATACATGCATATGCAACAATATAAACCAACCAATACGTCTTGAAACTCCCAATGCGGGACTAAAGTCCTATTCACAATGAAACCTCTTTCCTCTCCATTCTTTTCCATTCATTTATATCCAACAATCTCCTACATGAATGAAAACATGGTAGTGATAGTATTCAGTAGTTGAGTCCAGTATAGGACAGACAGGTTCCCTTTGAACCTTCTCTTGTGAATATCTGTTTGCTTACTGACTGACAGTAGACTTTATGTATTTGAATTATTCCACTGTCTGTATAAGCATTGACATATCTCACCCAAAACTCTTCCTGATACAACTCAGTTCTCATGAGTATGTTCGTTCTTGGCCATGAACATTCCTTGTTTGGTGAGAAATTCTAAGAATTGTACCTCCAATCCTCTTCGAAGCGGTCTCACTTCTT
>JBBUKS010000035.1:4466446-4477226 GCA_038050645.1 Hedychium gardnerianum
TGGGCTAACGAAGGAAGAACTCAACCGGGTTGGGCCATTCAACAACGCCAAGGAGTTGTGGGACAAATTGATCAAGCTACATGAAGGCAAAGATGACTCCAAGGTAACAAAACGGGACTTGCTTTTAAATAATTTATTTAATATTAAAATGTAGGATGGAGAAACTGCAAGCCGCACGCGAGGATCAAGAACATCCTCAATGAACTTCACTTGATAGGCCACCAACTCGAGAATCGGGACATCATAAGGTATACCTTAAATTCGTTTCTTGAAATGAACTGTGGGCATCTATAATAGATGCCTATAAAGTTTTGAGGAACCTTTCAAATTTAAAATTAGATGAATTATACAGTGAACTAGAGCTACACGAACAAACTAATGGAAAAGAAGTCGAAAAAGGTATTAATTTTCTTGCAGGTTCTTCCAAGGAGTCCAAAACAAGAACCTGATCCAAACCCGAGCCCGAGGAAGAATACGACTCAGAATCAGACGAAGAAGAACAACTAGTGAACATGGTAAGGAAAATATTCACCAAACGGAAGAAAAATTTCTCCAAGAAGGACCTACAGAAGATGACCTCCAACAATCCAAAGGCAAGCATTATTTGCTGTGGATGCAACAAGAAAGGGCACTTCAAGCATGAGTGTCCAAACTAGAAAGAAGACAAGCCCAAAAAGCTAAGGAAGAAGAAGGCTCTTAAAGCCACATGAGATGAGTCTTCTTTAAAAGAGTCAGAAACTGAAAAGTTGAAGCATGCAAGCTACCTCGCGCTAATGGCAATCGGACCTGAGTCAGAGAGCGAACCGGATCAAGAAGATGAGTCCAAATACGAGTCAAGTATTGTATCTATGTCTTGTTCAGAAGGAACCAGCGAGGTAAAATTTACTACTGCAAGATTTTTTAAAATAATTGCTTGCTTAAATAAATGATTAATTAAAACTGAGGAACAAGCTAAACTTCTCCTTAAGGAAAATAACACCCTTAAGGAACAACTAGCCTCGAATTCTTTAACTAACCAAATTCAAGATAGAAATTCAACTCAAGTTGCCAAACTTGAGGAAGAAAATTCTATCTTGAAAGGTCAAGTAAAAGAACTTCAAGGACAGTTGGAAAAGTTTACCTCAGGAACTAAGTACCTAAACATGATACTTGGATCCCAAAGAGATGTGTATAGTAAGTCCGGACTCAGATATAAATCAAAAACAACCTATAAATTATTTTTATCCCTAACTCAAATTAAAAAATAATCTAAAGCTTGGGTTCTAAAAGTTTACCTAACTAAGCAAGTAGGACCTAATCAATACTATTACCTAAAACTGAAATACATTATTCAAAATCAAAACCAAAGTAATATGATTCAGGGGGAGGCTTCAAACTAGTTGGCACCTCAAAACATAAGCTATCCAGTTGGGTAACTAAGACTAGTTGAACTAGGGATAATTTTAACTTGTAAAAATAGTATTAGAGAAGATTGGGATGATAGTAGGTTAGGGAAGCTCTATCAATGCATGTCTAGGAAAAATCATATGTGTTCGACTTGGTGCAATCGACTTAGGGGAACTAACTAAAGCTACCCAGTCCAATCTAAGCTAGTTAGACCAAGATTTGGCATTAAGTTCCTTGGGCAGGACTATTTGAAAAAAATTATCTTTGGCACGTGGTTACTTTAATGATATCCAAGTGACTCACCAAAGCCTAGAAGCTTATTAAAAAATTGTCTGCTTGGTGGACCAAAAGCTAAGCATGAATCTAATAAAAGTTAAAACAACCCCACATAAATAACTCAACTCATCTCACAAAACTATATGATTACCTTAGTTGAAAAATTAGACCGGGTGAGATGATTAAGGATCTTAATTAATCTAAATTAATTTTAATTCTTAATTATTTTTCAAATCTTAATTAACTTTTAAATCTTAACCTTAATTAATTAATGACTTAATTAAAAAATATCTAAATAAAAACTATATTAAAAACTATTTTTAAAAATTCTTTTAAAAACTCTTTCAAAAATTCTTTCTTATAAAAACTATTTTAAAAACTCTTTTAAATTTTTTTTTCTAAAACTATTTTAAAACTCTTTTGAAAAAAAATCTTTTTAAAAACTTATTTTAAAACTCTTTTAAAAAATTCTTTTTAAGACTATTTTTTTAAAAAAAAAACTTTTAAAAACTTATTTTAAAACTCTTTAAAAAAATATTTTTAAAAAAATATTTTAAAAATTCTTTTAAAACTTGTTTTAAAACCTATTTTAAAAACTCTTTTAAAAAACTTATTTTAAAAATTCTATTAAAATTTATTTTAAAAAAAACTTATTTTACACTTATTTTTTTTTAAATTCATTAAAAAACTTATTTTAAAAATAATTTAAAACCTTATTTTACTTTCATTGAAAAAAAACACTACACTAAGGTGCCTCTAATCAACCGAGCCACCTCCCCTGCCAAAACGTGCTCGAGGAGCCTCGGGCCATCTGAGGTGCCCTCGTACATTTGATAGAGGCGCCTCCGGATAATTGAGGTGCCTCTAGTGTCAGCGGAAAAAATTTCGCCAAAATGTGCCTGAGGCGCCTTAGAGAATTCAAGGCGCCTCCATCAAAGAGGATCTGAGGCACCTCCATTCAATGGAGGCGCCCCGACCGCGTCTATATACACAACTTGGGACAGAACACTCAAGGCACCCCAAATCTATTCCAACTTGATTTTTCCTCATTTTTTCACATGTTCTTCCCAAAGACTAGTGTATCGATCATCACTTCTGACATTATACCTCCTAGATAACCCCTAAATTCAACCCTTTTTCCTTTTAAAATAGAAATTTATATTTTATATATTTCTGTTTAGGAAAAAGCGTGCTATTATCACTGACACTGATGACACACCCTCTAGTGACGATCGATTTCCTACTGAGATACTTAGGCTTAGGCATTCTATATATACATACATTGCACTTAAGACTAGGTACCTTAGTAGATCATTTTTTACTAGATATTGTCTGGGTATTATCGAGATCATTGATTATTATGGTCTCGATCGACTAGTTTATTGTAGTCATTCATTCAACATAGCTTTATGTACTGAGTTCTATAATAATCTAGGCAAGATCGACGATGAGACTAATTCACTTTATCTCCGACAGTCATGAGCATACACTTAGGACTTAGAGAGTCATCTTGCCCATTCTTGTGTTACCCTCCTAGGGATCTGTCATTTGCTGATTCTTACTCTCACATTACCCTAGATACCATATATGCATATTTTTTGGGGGGTATGAGTGATCCCACAATGATGGACTTTAGGTCCCTCTCACTAAGGGTACTGGACTATGTTCTGTATAGAGTTCTTGTTACTTGTATTCTACCAGTGACATCTAGGAACACTGACATGATGCATCCATCACACTCATTCCTCCTTTATGCATTATGTCAATGTTTAGATATAGATGTGAGTCTTCATATGTTTCATAACATCATTCACACATCTAGTATTACCATTAACAAGAGGATACATATGTCATACTACCATATCTTGACATCTCTATTTGAGGCATTAGGTATATCCACTAGTCAGGGGACCCTTACTCCCTTGATTGAGTATGACATGATAGGGCATAGATAGTTATCATTAGCATATATAGAGATTAATGCTCAAGAGGGTCTGTCCTTGAAGGGGGGTGCTCCACTGCTTGTACCAACTGAGGAGGAGGTGCTAGGTTTCACACTCTCTGACCTACCTACTCCACTTTCCACTGATCCGATAGTAGAGGAGAGACTTTCTAAACTGAAGGAGTCATCACTATGATTAGAATAGTTCATCTCTAGTTACGTGGAGAGGTCGCTGCTGGCTTTCAGAGGATGGAGGATCTTATCCGATCATTGAGCTTGACTCATCCTCCTCCACCACCCCCAAATGTCTAGACTTATCCTTGCTATTTGTTTTTGGACCTCTAGTTTTTAGACTTCTTAGATTTTGTTTCTATGCCTAATATGTACTTTTGGATTCATATGACTTGGTTGGTTATGTTTTGGCAGTCTATGTTTTTTCCTGAATTGATGGTTGACTTATACTTGTGGAATTGCAAAATATGTTTAAAAAGTTTTTGAAAATATTTTTGGAAATTCTAAAAGTATTTTAAAATAGTTTGAAAACCTTTGGAAAGATTTTAAATTTTTGAAAATCTTTAGAGATATTCTAAAAAATTACCTTGTTTAGAAAATATATATTTTAAAAATTATACGTTAATTATTTTTTTGATTTGGATGAACCCTAGACACTTGGGCAGATTTTCTAAGGGTTAACAATGATAATCAAGGGGTATAAGGTTAAGGGGGAGATACCTTTAAAGTGTGTGGAATAGTTTTTTTTTTTAAAAAAAATTAAAAATATTTTAGAAATTCATGAAAATATTTTAAAAATTCTTAAATTGGTTATTAAGTTCTGTACATTATATTTATAAATTCTTTGTATGATTTGAAAAATATTTTGAAAATTTTTTCCTTGTAAAAAAAGTTGGTTTACAAAATCTTGAAGTTTGTTGAAAATAAAAGGATTTTAAAAAAAACACTGTGAAAAACTTAAGAAGAATCTTTACAAACTTGATAAAATATTTTAAATGCTTATCAAGGTTTAAATTGTTAATATTTTTTCCTAAGTCTTAGTAATTTCTTGCCTATTTGCTACTGCTTATGCTTATGTTGTGAATGTTCACCTTTTTGATATATGCCAAAGGGGGACGGAAAAGGGTTAAGTTTTAAAAAAAATAAATTTAAAACCCCTTAGTATAAAATAAACTCAAACTAAAACTTTAGTGTTTTATGCTTTATTATTTTACTTAGTCAAAAAGGGCTTTTGGTTTTTCTAACTTTAACCCAAGTTGTCATTACATCAAAACAAGGGAGATTATTGGTGTAGTTTGCATTAATAGTCTAACCCTAGGTTTTAATGTATGACAACATGTTAAAGTTAGACAGTTGTTGTTTAACATGTTGAGCAAAGTGTATAGGTTAACTAACTTGACGGATCTAGAGCACCAGACACCAGGCTGAAGTCCAGATGTACGATTCTGGAAGGAAGTCTAGCTGAGTCAAACTAGACAGTTGACAAGAAGTCCAGTCGGGTCAAGGAGAACCAGACGATTGGCTGAAGTCCTGATGTGGGATTCCAGCTGGAAGAACTGGTGGGTCAGAGATCAAATGTCGAGGAGGTTACTCGACAATCGGCAAGTGAGGTAAGAAACTAGAGGAGTGAATACAATGAGGATGAGTCCCTGGTAGGGACTTAGGCATCGGTCCAACTTAGGTCCAAAGTGGAACTCTAAGTTGAGATCATGATTAAATCTTGGTCATGGTAAGATAGGATTTAAGTCATAAATATAGTTTGTACATGCATCTCATTTTATTTATTAAATATGTTCTAATTCTATTTTGCAGCTATAATTTGTACTAACATATTTTGCAGATTTAAGCAAAAATCAACCTTAGCGTAAAGGCGCTGGAGGAGCCTTTAGGTGATGGAGGCACCTCAGCGCTGGAGGCACCTCAACGCTGGAGGCGCCTCAGATGACTAGGGGCATCTTAGAGCTGGAGGCGCCTCGGAGTGCTGTAGGCTCCTCAGAGTGCTGGAGGAGGCGCCCTGGAATGGTTGGAGGTGCCTCGGAGTTGATAAGCAGCATTTTTATCGAATCAGATTAGCCTCAATGGAGGAGCCTCAAAGTGTTAGAGGTACCCCCAATGGGCTATAAGAGAACTACTTGACCAGCAGCCAAGGATATCACTGCTAAACACCGTTTCTTCTTCATACTGCTGCCCGTAGCTCCAAAACTACCATACTATGACTCTACTACATCGAACTGATGCTGAAAAACCTTTTCTATAATACAATCTTCACCAACACACAAGCTCGACTCACTTCTCATCTTTCGTGTTGGTAATGAAATTATTAATTCAGTTATTTTATTTCTGTAATTACACAGGGAGTGTAGAATTGTTATACTCTCCTCATCTTGTGTTCGATTGCTCTTCTAGAGATTTGTCGGAAGAGGATTTAGTGGATTGCCCATTGGAAACGTCCCAAGGGGCGTGGGCCTTGGAGTAGTAGTCTGCAGGGACTGCAAAGCAAGTAAATCGAACGTGTTCTTTATTTGTCTTCTGCTATTTTAGGTTAAGTATTTTTCCATTACGCGCTCTATTTTCCAAACGAGTTTTAAAAATCTAAAAGAAAGTTTTAAACATGTGATTCACCCCCCCCCTCCCCCCTCTCACGTGTACTCGATCCTATAATTATGTCCCAATTTTTGACTTGTTGTTCGATTGTGTGAAGTCCGTTGGGGAGGTCCTGAATCCAGGTATGTAGCTGACTTGTTGACACTCATTCCTACATTTTTATATTATATAGTTTATTTAAAATTAAGTCACGCTTTCTTACCTTGATGTCAGATGTTCCTTCATGTAGCTCGATTAGGTTTTCACATAGATCCTTTGCACTGATGAACGGTCCAACTCGGTTGAGCTCCTCCTTAGTCAGGTCTCAACACGGTCTCAAATGATCCCTAGAACCCCTCTCTAATGAACATAGTAATGGGAAAAAAAACTCAGGTTGTCTCACAAAGACTCTGCTGATGTAGTTAATTTTAGATTTGGTTTTCATGCCCTTTTTATGGCATTTTTGAATGATGTAGTTACCAAACTAGACAAGGGACAAAAGTTGGCTAATATTCATTGTATAGACACCGAGTATCCTAGCTATGAATGCAATCTAACTAATGCAAATTCTAACAAAGCTCCTTCCCTAGTCTAACTATGATTTACTACGCTAAAACAATATAGAACGCAAATCAATGGAAAACTAATTAACAGAAACAAAATCCAATCAAACAGTAAGATGCATCATCATCTTCTACACTAATCACAACCAAAGATTCTAATCTCCATTTAAAGTTTAACAAGATAATCGATCGTGCTTACAAAGCAAGCTAGGGTTTCCCAAAGCTCGTGTCGTCTCAAAACGCTGGAGAAGACATCTTTGGTTGCGGACCTATGTGAGGGTTCTTGGCTGGTATCGACAATGTTATGGAGTTAGGATCTGGAAATAGGGTTTCAACAAGATGGGATTCCCCCAAGCACTCGCTGGATATGATGGATGACGATGATCGCTGGATCTGGCGAATGGTAGCGATGAGTCGTTACTGTGAGGATCGCTGGAAAGAAGGGAAGAAAAACTCTTCACTTCGGCGGGATGAAGTCATCGATGGTCAGAAACTCCTTTAGAAGAAGCTTGTTGAAGATGGAGAAGAACTCAGCTCAGAAATCACCAGTCTCCTCCTCTCGGCTCCTTCTTCTAGCCCTGAAATCGTTCCCCCTCCCCCCACTTATGTGCTTCGTCCATAGTATTTATACTCCTGTAGCTTCTCAAATTTCATTCGATAGTTGAGACTAATTCAGATATGAATGAACGAATGAGATCAGATCTGATTTGATGGTCTAGATTAACCAAATTCCCATGGATGGTTAAGATATCTGGATTAGAATGAGTGGTTTAGATCGTCCTAAATTGGAGTAAATAGCCCAGATCAATCAAATCTGAATGAATGGCCAGGATTGATCAGAAATCCATAAGTGGATCAGATTGCCCATATCTGAATCAACGACTCCAATTAACTCCCTATAGAATTCACATTCAAACCCTTAGATTTATCCACAATTATAGAATAAATTCATCAAGGCCTAAAATAATACATCCACTCATATAACGCTTAATCAATGCATTTAAGATCATATGAGCGGATTAAAAAAATACTAAATTAAGGCAAAAATCTTTTACAAAAATGACCATTATCAAGACCCCCACACTTATTCTTGTTCATCTCGAACAAGTAAATAAAATCACATAAACAAATAACATCCATCTCCTTAGCAATATATCAAGAATAGTAAAAGGTTACTCACGACCATCAAGAAGATCAAAAAATTTATAGATTCACTTCCTACATTAATCAATAAACAAGGTAACTTCAACAACTTAAATGATCAAGAATGGTACAATCTCACCGGGTAATTGTTTACACTCATGCTCATCTAATCATGCATAGACTTGGAGTTCCACTCAATCCACCTCAAAACATTTCACTACCATATGTTTGCTCATTTTCTAATCCTCCACCGCTATAGCATACACATATAGCATGAATCAAAAATATTTACCCAAAATTGAAAAAAAACTAGGTGAATCAAGCAAAATAGGTAAGGACAAAGAATCAACAAGGTAGTGAGACAATTGGGGATGTAATCCTGATGAGTTTACTGATTGATTTATGTACCACAAACTCACCCAAACATCTTGCCTCTATACAACGGTTGCCACCACCAATTGCTGTTAGGGGATGTGATATCTAGTCTTCAACAGTAAGAGCAAAAACAATAGCCATACTACCCTTACTATAGCGTGCTCTAAATTTAATTTCAAGACTCGAATTTCAGTGAATTTCAAATTTCTAGGTCTACATTATGTTTGAGTTCAAACTCAGCTCCCACTACACTATTCTGAATTAATAAACTTAACTACAGCATTGAGTTCAGTAACTCAACCTAACTAGTTCAAAATCTCATGCATTTCCAAGACTCAAGCATCGATTCTAAGATAGGTTCCCAAAGAAATTGCAAGTTAATTCACTGATTTTAGAATTAAAATGATATAGGTTCCAATTGCAATTGTTGCTGATCATAACTACAGTTGTAGTTGAGCTGTAACTTCTTTATTTCGCTCTAAGAATTCTGGTTCAACTCTTTAGATTTTAATGAGAATTCAAAATTTTGAATATCAACTCTGGAAAAATAAAGGACACCATTTGTCAATGCAAACATGAGAACTTTACTTGAGTTCCTTAACGATCTGAGAAATATGGGAGAGACTTGGCACATAGCTGTTGAGGTTGTTACATCAATAGCAGTCCCTGTTCTTGCAGATTCTACATATGTGCAGCAAAAACATTCTACATTCTATCTTCACTTTTTATTCTTACTACTCTCTCATATCCTACTTATCCATTCTTCCAACCTCAGCTATCCAACAACCCTAGGAAGTCAGCCACTTTAGAAGACAACTCTGAGTCTATAAACTAGAATCTCAGTTCAATTCACAGATTCAGGGACTTCAGAGTTTCTGAATCTCAAATTCCCAAGCAATCTAAAGCTTTTGAATTAATAAGAAGTGGCTTCATGGAACAACTGGTCCATCACTTGACATTGCAAAACCAGAACTCAGATTGGCTTAGTCCATGTCCAAAAATTTTTTTAAGAAAGGGTTGGCACAAAACAGTTTTCTTTTTAATCAGCCGCCAAAATACACTCATCAATTTCCAACAACATATTTAATTTTCTTGGACTAAGGTTAAAGATTCAAAAGTCAAGATGGTTTCCATTTGAGTTATGAAAGATTCAATGTAACAATAGCTATCATTTAATAATGTCACAATAGGAAGCTGAGTTTTTGTTGTTGCTGTCCAGAATTCACAATGCCATTTGGCACAAATAGGAATTCTTTCATTTTTGTTAAATACAATTCTCTAATTCCATTGTTCTTGTTCCAATCTGGACATGTAAACATCTTCTCAAATTGGCACACATGAAACAAGACCTTCAATTCTGAAACTATGTAATCAGCAATTCAGTTAAAAATTCAACAACTCAGGAAAAGTAACCAGATTCAAGGAATTCAGAAGGTTGATTTCAGAAGTTCATATCCAGGAAACATGAAATTCGAAACTTTAAGGTTTTGTCAAATTTTGAAAGTTGCATACAACATTGATGAAATACTATCATCTTATTCAAAATCTTCTTATTCCTGATATGCATAGATTATGTATCCTTTTATGCATTGTTTGACGCATATCTTCTTATATTTCATTGACATGATCTACACTATCACACTTCATTTTATTATGTTATCCTGCTTTTTACTCTATATTGTTCAGATATTTGCTCTTCTTGTATTTTCATCTACAGGATGTGTTTCAGAGCGAAACAGAACTTTCATAGAGAGCAAAGCAGAAAAATAGAGCAGAAAGCATAGCAGGAAGCAAAGAAGCTAGGAAAAACCCTAGCCGTGCCCCCTAGGCACGACCAAATTGGGGGGGCACATCCAAATTTAGGTCATGCCTCAAAAGTAGTACAAGCTTAAGGCATGGCCATATCTCCTAGACATGGTCATGTGACACCTATGCACTAGGCCTAGGCACGGTCGTGTCTCCCAGACACGGTCGTGTGACTATCATAGGAAGACTCAAGGCACGGTCATGTCTCCCAAACACGTCCATGTCTCACTAGAAGCTCTTCCTCAATCCTGGGCCATGTCTCATAGACACGGTTGTGCCTCCACCCTTCAGTGCCTCAAGATCAAGCCATGTCTAAGAGAAATGGTCGTGTGCCAGGTGAGTCCTGGGTCGTGCCTCTTATGTATAAAAGGGGATTTTTGCCCCTTTGTGAGGGAGGGTGGTTCTTCCCTTCTTAGAAGAACCCTAGGTCCTTCACACTTCATTTTCCAAAGATTTCTCCGGTGATTCGAATCAAATTTCTCTGATCCATCATCATCCAAGGAAGGAGAGGAGTCCTAAAGAACAAGAAAACTACCGGCTAAGCATTCTTTCTTTCTTTCTTCTAGATTTGGGCTTGAATATTTATCTTCATGTCTTTGAGTTTTCTTTCCCTTTCCATAGAGTAGATCTCTTGTATTCTAGGGTTAGGGAGTAACTATGATGTGATTGATGATGTATGAACTATGGATATGCC
>JBBUKS010000035.1:4477995-4507761 GCA_038050645.1 Hedychium gardnerianum
TTAATTTCACAAATCATGAATATGTGATATCAAATTAACACATGAATATATATTAGAGAATATGTATTGAATTGACCTATTATGAAAATATTTCATTGATTGTTATATGAGTGTTATAAACATTCTCATAATGACTATTAGTATAAATAATCTTTTGATCTAAAATCACTACGGTTCCCTACATAAAGAGTTGTATACTTTAGTGTTGATAAATGTCACTTGTAACAAGGTCGATTATAAAGTCGTTCACTGAGTATGCAATAAGTTATGCTGAGGAATGTGAGAGATGTAGATGAAATTTGTCCCTTGCATATAACGGAAGTGATGTCTGTGGGCCCTTGATTAAGTAGGACTACTAAAATGCATAAGTCAGTATGAGATATTGAACTTATTTGGTTAAGTAAGTCTATTTAGAGATCAAAAAACACAGATTGATGAGAGGATGACATGATCAAACCTTGTAAATCAATCTAGATGTCATGGATAAAAGGACTAAGTTATATAATAAAATAATCATTGACAGGTTAGGTCAAATCTACAATATTCTCGTCACTTGGGTAGTCATGATGTATTACTAGATATCACTAATTGCTTGTGTCTTTTAAAATGAGATTTTAGAGTTACTACCAATGTTACGAGAACATATTGGGTCACACACAAAGAGCGCATCAATTTAGGAGTTTATTTTATTTTAGTATGACTAAAATAAAGTGGGCATAAGTTTTTAAGTCTGAAATTTATTTGGGATCTTAAACTTCTAATATGGGTTTGAGTTTTACATTTGAGTTTTGCAAATGAGCTCAAACCAAATGAAGCCCAAACCAAATAAAGCCCACGATTTTATGCCCATGTTTTTTTTTGGATATGCATAAAAGAGAAAAGGTCTTATTAGATAACACTTAGAGGTTGAGTAGGTTACAAACACGATCTTATTTGATAGTAGCTAGCACTATGGTGTGGGTATAGGAAACTCCAATTGTGCTGTGAGACGGACGACAAAGCGGTTGTGCTCGTGTGAATACCATAGAGGCGAACGTGTTGATCGTGCTGAGTTTGACCTTATTCTCCAGATTCGTAAAGGTTCTGTGCATCAAGAGGTAATATTCTGCATAAACATTTAAATAGAATTCGCATAGATCATTGATGGGTTCTTTTTCTACTGTACTTTCATGTTTAATTTACTACGGAACCCAATATGAAGTGGATGAAGCAAAAAAGGAAATAACTTCACACAACAAAACTCTAATAGAGAGAAGTAAAATTAAAAATTATATTAATTCAAAAATGATTAAAATATAGGGCTCTAAACTTCTTTTATAACCATAACTCAATTATTTGGAAATAAATAATTACCAAATAATAAAAAATATAAATCTCTAATTTATTGTAGATGCACCAATCTAATAATGAAAATAAAAAACAAATAATACAAAAATGGAAATAATTTTGAAGAAATTAAATTGAAGATAAATTTTAGATTGGCTCATCCGTGATAAAAGGGAAAACTTGAAAAATCTTCAAGGTTGAAAATTATTCAAAATTGATGCATCTTCAATAAATAAAAATAAAATGAAAAATATTCAAGATTAACAAATCTATAATAAATAAGACATTTGATTTTTGTAATTTGATCATTATTATTTTTATTTGGTAATAAATAGGGAATAATTATAATCACTATTAAAATTAACCTATTTTCTTTATTTAGAATATTTATTTTCATATTTACTATTGAGTTGACTCTATGAAAGGATTTAAAAATCCTGCATTTTAATCATCTTTGAATTAATATAATTTCTAATTTTTCTGCTCTGTGTGAAGTTATTTTCTTCTTCACTTCACTTCATCCACTGCATTCCTAGTTCCTGGGTGGTTCAACGATTTAATTTTGGTGTATCAATTGATGTCAGAGCCTCTAGACTAAGAATGAAGAAAAATAAATTAAAGAAAAATTTCATATTGGTTCATTCAATTATGAACGAATCATGGATAAGAGAGAAGCTAAAGTTTGATAATGATGGGTAATGGAGATAACTAATATTGAAACCAAATCATCAAGTTTTGGCTCTTATATCAATTGATGCAACACCAAAATCGAACTGTTGAACCATCCAAATATTAGGAATGAAGTGGATGAAGCAAGAAAGGAAATAATCTTACAAAGACTCTCACATAAAAAAGTAAATTTTGAAATTATGTTAATTGAAAGATGATAATATATGACTTTGGACTTCTTATAGACTCAACTAAATTGTAAATATGAAAATCAATATTCTAAATAAAGAAAATATGCGATTATTAATAGGGATTATGATAATTCCTTTTTGTTACCAAAATAGATAATGTTGATTACTAAATAATAAAAAACTAAATCTCTAATTTATTACCGATGCGCCGATCTTGAATATTTTTTATTTTTTTTCCTTTTATTATAGATGCACCAATATAACGATGCAAACAAGGAAATAAATAATGCAGAAAAGAAAATAATTTTAAAGAAATTAAATTAAAGATAAATTTCAAATTGATGCATCCATGATAAAAGGAAATAAAAATAAAAATCTTAAAGATGGGAAAATATTCAAAATTAGTGCATTTTCAATAAATGGAAATAAATAGGAAAATATTCAAGATCCATAAATCTACAATAAATCATATGTTTGATTTCTATTATTTGATAATTAATATTTTTATTTTAGTAATAAATAGGAAATAATTATAATCTCAATTAAGATTAACCTATTTCTTTATTTAAAATATTTATTTTCATATTATTATTGAGTTGAGTTTATAAAAGTAGTGGAGAATCCTATTTTTTAATCATCATTTTATTAATGAGTTTTCCTTTATGTAAAGTTATTTTTTCTTCGGTTCATTCACTTTATTCCTAGTTCTTAGGTGATTAGATGATTCAATTTTGATACTAGTTATCTTCATTATCTATCATTCTCAAACTTTACTTTTGCCTTTATCCATGACTCATTCACAATTTAATACCTGATTTTTTTTACATCTTTCTTTAACCATTAGTATTTATTGTAATTTCACTTTCTTCTTATCATCACATCATTCTCGGCACATCTCCTTTCATTTCACCTTTTACATTTTTGTTCCACTATTATCATTATTTTTCTATTTTTATCTACTCTAGAGTTCTAATTAAATTCCTATGCTCCTCTCATCATCTTCTACACGGTCAATTTTACCATTGTCATGCATCACAGCCTCATCATCCAAAAAAAAACTATTATTATTATTATTATTAATAATTGACACTAGATATCCCACCTTCACTATTATTGTACCATAATAATAGTAATAATAAAAAAAATTAAGAAGGAAAAAAATCAGAGAGAAAATAAGAAAAAAAAGAAGAGAGAGTGTGTGAAAAAAAGAAGTAAAGAATAAAAAAAAAAGATAGATAGATAAAAGTGATAGAAAAAAGAGAAATATTATTGTAAAAAAATGAAAAAGGAGAAATTTTGAGAAAAAAGAAAAAATATTATAAAAAATAGCACAATAAATTTGTATTTTCCCTATTGCATTGCCATGAGTATTTATGGAAATACCACGAAGATCTAGTCACCTCCATTTTGTTGCTTTCAATCACATGCTCCCTTCAAGATATCGCCATCGCTAGTTCATCACAATAGTAATGACCGTCGTGCATTGACTTCCCCAACTCCAAACAACATATTGATAAAACCAAAAATGGACTGAAGTTCTAAAAAGATTTAATTGCACTTCATATTTTAATTTGTAAGAAAACAGTTGTCTCTTTTATATACAACAAAGAGAAGATTGAGCATCTTCATCCGTTGATCTAGTTCAAAACTTAGCAACATCCATATCAATGAATCTCATATCATACGGGTATAAACACGATTTCTCTTCATAAAAATTAATTTTTATTTATTTAATTTCTCAAAAAATCATGCATGTTACCATCTTATTCATAAAATAAAAAATCATTATTTTTTTCCAATTTAGTTTAGACATCATTTATATATAAAAAAAATATTTACTTTTTATTTAATCATCATCTATAAAAAAAATATATTTTCTATTTAGTTTAATCATCATTCATAAAAAAAAAATATTTCTAATTTAGCTTAGTTATCATCCATC
Organism: Hedychium gardnerianum; assembly: GCA_038050645.1. Classification (NCBI taxonomy): domain Eukaryota; kingdom Viridiplantae; phylum Streptophyta; class Magnoliopsida; order Zingiberales; family Zingiberaceae; genus Hedychium; species Hedychium gardnerianum. The sequence continues at coordinate 4,482,124 of JBBUKS010000035.1, forward strand.
AAATAAAATATTTCTTATTTTATTTAGTCATCATCCATAAAAATCAATATTAATATAAATTTAATTACTTTACTTATATGTTAGCATATTATATTCTCATACACCTCAATTAATTATTACATTATTTATTTTTAATATTTGAATTAACTTAATGAGAGAAAACCTACCACTATTATGCGATGTTGCGGTCAAAATCTGCAACCTCCCTCGTCTCGAAGGGGTGTATTTTCACAACTCTTACAATTCCTATCAAGATCAATACGCGTCAGAGGGCATTGGAATGTCGACAACGCTCCTTTGACGTTTAAATCATAAAAAAATATATATATTATTGAAAGTTCAGATTGATCCTTGAATATGTAATCGTTAGGGTAGCACTCGGACAGACAAACTAGGGTGTTATAAAAGAATTTAAAATAAAATAATAATAAATAAAATAATATTAAATTTGGATTGATCAATTTAATCTCTTAAAAAGCTTTCATAAGATATTAGGGTAAATCGGACTTGTAGTATACGTTTTATTTGGAAAAAAAAATTCTTATAAATAAATCATAACTAAAAATCAAATTACAAATACCTAAATGACAATTTAATATTTGTCCGATACATCCTAAATCAAGGAGGTTCAGGGTCCTCATCATTTTAGATCCGATAGGTGTCCGGACTGCGTACTACGAGTCGCCCCCTTTCCCTATCAGATGGAGAAATAGCCATAAAGTAACTACAACGAATATTTAACTTCATACTATTTATTGGCTTACTATACTAATGTCGATTTAGCTTTAGTATGCATCCACTGCTTGCCTAGTTATTAACCCGCGAATTTGGTGGACTCGGAGTTGATTCATTGCCTTGGACGGAGAGTAGGGGAATGATCAGAAAGAACCTCCCTGATCTTCCTCCAACGAGGGATTTATAAAAACCTAAACCCCTTTGTCTTCCTACATTGTTCTGCAACTGCCCTAGTCGTTCTAACCCAGATGAACCTCTCCGACGAAACCTATAAATTCTGACTTTCATTTACATGTCCACTCCATGGCTCCCAAAACTTCTACTCCACTCCCTAAGGGTCTTTGGTTTGGAAACCTTTCCTCTCAATTCCAATTACTTCCGCATCCTTATTACTAACCTTTCTTTACCTCTCCTCCTCTTCCATCCATTCCTTCGATCAACTGAAGATGAAAAAAATATCTAGGTGTTCTATTTCATGGCTCGCCCTGATTGCTGGATACTGGGTGGCTGCCATCCTCCCTCCCATAAAGGATGAAAGAATTTCTTCTTCTATCTTCGCTCGTCCATTCCTTTTGCATTCCCAACGACCTAGATAGACGAGTTGCAACACTTACCAGATGTGAGGACAACCCGAGCATCCTGCTCCTTCACTGAAGTGAGCCAGACTCTTTGGGGGCAGTTATTCATCACCTTCTTCTTTCATTTCGGCCTTAGCCCTATAGCTACTGAGCTGAATTCTCCGATAGGTAAATAGCTTCTTCTCGCATTCTCCGAGTTGAATCATTCTCTACATTCTGTTTAATTTCCTTGACCTATGCACTACCTGTTGTCTCCTTTCGGTTATGATCTAGTAGGTTTACTGAATAACGAGTTCTTAGATTTTGCTCACGGTCGCTCGGTTAATGTTGCAGGTGACATCAGGCTGCAAGCACTTCTAGCAAAGAAAGTCACCAAATGGAAAAGGGATGCTTCAGAAGAACCGAGCCAATCTACTGAGACGACGACAACCCCAACAAGGTCTCCTGGGACCCCTCCCCAGTGTAAATGAAGAAGAAGAAGTTCCCCTTCTACCCATGCGAACTGAACTAAACAAAAAGTTGGAGGGTTAAATACAATAATTAAAAATAATAAAATAATATGTGTTAATCAAAAAATAAGTTTGTAAAATTTTCTGTGAATTTTTAAGAATTTTTTTGAAATTAAATGGAGCTAATATGACAAATTTATGGAGTATAAATAATACGTTTTTAGAAACCTGTTTGGAATATCAATTTAGTTGAGAGTTAATTGATTGAATTAACTTAAAGTTATAATTATAAACCTAAGTTGTATTTTAATTAACCTAACTATTCCTTTATAAAATCACTCGATCTCTTCCACTGTTTATCACTTCTCATTTCTTCCCCCGATTCTCCATCGTCGCCGAGCTCTTCCTCATCTCTTCTCCCGATCTCCACCACCAGCCGACACTGCCAACCGCAGCTAGCAGATCACTGGCACTGGTCATTTCTGCTACTCCTCCCCTCTCCCTCATCCGATCTTCCCTTCTCCTTCTACCGCCGACCCTCGATCGCGGGTCGATTGTCGCTGCTGCCAGGCCGCAATCGCAGCCACAACCGCCCTCAACCCATAGTTGTTGTTGGAGGTTAGCCCTAGATCTAAGCCTGATTCTTAGTTTCATTGCTCCGGCCAGATCTGGGGCAGACCGGATCGCCGACCATTTCTGTCGGCTAGACCTAGGTGAGCTTTGATCCCCTATTGCCTTTGCTCTTTTGGAAGTTTAGCCATTGAGTTTGCCTTCCATTTGTTTTTCGGTTTGGTCTCAATCACAGTAACTCCGGCCATCCTCAATCTGAATTGCTCCGACCACCCTTCCCTGACCAAATCTAGGTCAAATTCTAGCAGTCGGCCACCACAACTGTCCATCATCTTGTTCAGGCTATTCTTGGTGGAGACGACATTAACCCTTGGCCACAACAGCACTGTACCATTGCTGCCGATAATCATCGGCAGCCAGTTCTACTTCCGGCCATCATCCAGCAGGTATAGGATGAGTAGTGAGTTCTGAATTTCGTAGTTGGATTGTGTTGGCTAAATTATCTTGAGATTCTTGAATTAGAGCTATGAATTGATCTAATGACTAGTGGTTGTCTTGTATAAGATGATTGAAATTAGGGTTTGAATTAAAATTTAGAATTGTGTAGTTATGTTACTTCTTGCAAGTCTACAAGCTGTTAGTATGCTTGAATTGAACTAAAGGACTAATGTACATGATCTCTTGGAATACCATCTTTAATTAGGATGTGAAATTAAAGAGCTCTCATGTGCATATCTCTTGTTATTGGATTTCCTTATATGTGAGGATGATATCAATTGGGCTAGATGATTACCTTATGTGAAGGTCTTGTTAATCGGATTGGGATAACAAACCCCCAAGTGAATTTGAGTTCATATACTTGATAATAAGATATTAGACCTAACTCCTAGGGTTTATATGTAATTAATGGATTAGAGATTTATATGTGGAATGATATGAGGTTTAGGAGATTTGTTAAATGGATTAGGGTAGCGAATCTCTAAATCTAAATTTATTTCATTTATCCATTAATTAGATATTTAATTCTTAAAATATTGCTAGTAAGTTTAATACTAGTATTGTGTTAGCAGTTAAGTAGTTTTCGTATATTTGCTTATAAGATCCGGATATGAGACGGAGCGTCGGATTTGAGGATATTCGACACCCTTTCATTTTTTAGGTCGATACTTCTAATCTTGTCTCTGGTAGTTATTTACCTTAGTGCATGATTGATACCATAATTAGTGATTATTTTACCTTGACTCTACTTGCTTATTTACTTGAGTTTGATACTTGCCTGCTTGTCCTGAAAATGATCTATTTATGTCTATGTAGTTTTTTCCTTTGTTTCCATATCCTATAATGTGCACTCGAGTATGATGTGTACAATAGGAACATGTCTGCGTTTGTATAGACATGTATATGTTAGACACACGAGGAGTGTGTACATATGTTCATATGTTAGTCCACGGTGCATTATATCATGATAGAAGTTATAGCTTATCTTTGCTTGGTAAAATATGTTCACGTGTGAGACGTGTATATTAATTGATCTGTTCTGATTGGCTGTGACCTTATACATTACACGGGTATGCATATATGAGGATCAGAATATTATATATTCTCCTCGTCTTATTGTCGCATGCAGACTAGCGATCACTTCTCCCTTCGGATGTGAAAGCATCGTAGTCTTGCTATTGTTTGTCTATTGCTTGACTGTATGCATCCAATCTATAGATGAGTTGAGATTTTCTCTTCTAGATAGGGATTGTATACCTTGGTTGCCCTCGAGACTACCGTGGTAGAGTGTTTCTCATGCAGCCCGTAGCTAGATAGTTACTTCCTGTCTGCCTACGTGGTTATGCGTGGTAGGGTATTTCCCATGCAGATACGGACCATGACATTTCAGACTGCCTACGTGGCTATATGTGGTAGAGCGGTTCTCACGTAGTTCAAAGCTGACGAGTCAGGTGTCTTGGTCATTTGTATATCTTGTGATGGAGCATTGCTCTCATATATGATGGTTGCATTATGATGTATGCACTGGTACTTGCATATGTGATGTTGTACCCACGATATTCATTACTTGTGACTACTCATGATATTGTGTGCAGTTGAGTAGGTGACGGTGTAGTAGATGCATACATGTGTATTTTCGGTCAGTGAGTATAATTTCTTTATAAAACTATATACCTTTGAATTCCTATACACTTACTGTTTATGTACTATTTTTTTTATCCGCTGAGTATTTTTTTTTTGTACTCACCACCCCTGCTATTTATTATTATCCCTAGGTTAGCAGGTATACATTGGTTGGGTCACTCAGAGGTTTCTGCTCATGCCGTCACACTCGCATCGAGCTACCGCGGTCTTCTTCGCATTTTGGTTTGTTTTGCTTCCGCATTTATTTTTAAGTCTTGCGTTGTAATAAAATTACTTGGACTTGGACTCTTTGGCTTATCCATTATTATGTTCTTGGAGTATCAAGCCGAGCCGGCTCGCACTTATGTTTCAGATTTCAGGATCGAGTAGACCTCGCATTTTCCTATACAATTTGGTTATTATTCTCTATTTTTATATGATTGTGTTAAAATATGAGTTTTTTCAACTCATACCATATTGTATCTGTAATTGTCACTAGAGAGTATCGTCCGTATCTACGAACATATATACTTTTGGGACGTGACATGGAGACCTACCCTTGAACGCTTCTATGAACGCCTCCATTCCAAACGCCATAATCCCGAGTCCGACTCTACCTACTTCAGCCTCCAAGCCATCACATTCCCTACCGTCTTCCCTTATAACTTCCCAAAGCAAATTACCATTGGTCCTGGGGCAACCCCTATCATCATCCAAATTGATGACGTTTTGAACTCCGAACCAAAGACCGAATGAACTCCAGCATCTCCCATGTCACCACAAGTGCCCTCGCCTCCTCCGTGCCCCAAGGCGCCTAGTGTCGAGCTTCTGGGGCAACCCCTATCATTGGTCCTGGAGCAATCCCTATCATCATCCAAATTAAATCTATGTTCGAATGGAATGAAAAAAAAATTATTAATGAAAGAGAAAGGAAGTAAAATATTTATCTTTTTTTTGTTTGGAAAGGAGGGAAGGTATAATATGTGTTACTTTATTTGGGAGAAAAAGGAGGTGAATTTAAGAGTAAGGGAAGGAGAATGAAAGTTAATTATATAATATTATAAAAATATTTTATTTTTTATATATAAAATTATAAAGATATCCTATTTTTTAAAATAAATTTATATGTAAAAAAAATAAGAATAAAATTAGAATAATATATTTTTGAGTTTCCCTTCTCTCTTCTTTTCCTTTTTTACACCCTAAATTGAGATATAAAAAATTACACTGATTCTCAAACATACAAAAGTAAATTTTATCCTTCTTTTCTTTTCTCCTTTATGACTCACTCTATCTCTATCTCAAACAAGATGAAAATTTCTCATCCCCTCAAACACTAGCTGGCCAACGAGAATTAGTTCAAAGACGTCTAACCTAAAGGGACGTATACCAAAGCATGGAAGCTAAGGAGGCCCACCTCCTTTCACAGGTGACCAAGCTGATACAACAGCTCGATGACCATCACTCCTGAGAAGAAGAGCAAGCTGATCGTATGGAAAAGATTAAAGAGCAAATTAATATAATACTAATAAATAAACAAATTAAATTATCGAACATGAAATGAAAGTACTGAATTAAAATCAGATTGAATTTGAACTAAATTCAATGAGTAGACACGAAGATGAAGATGATGTTGGTTCAAATCGAAATTGAATTAAAATTGATTTAGTTAAATTATAGCTGAATTAAATTTAAAATTTAAATTAATTCAATGAATTTAAAATAAATTAAAATATTTTTTAAAAACTTCATATTTCCTTTTTTCTCTCTCCCTTTTCTATACTTCTTCTCTTTCCATTCTCCAACGGCAACAAGCTTGCAAGAGCTTTCCCTTTCTACTTCTCTAAGTACAAGAGCCCTTTCTTTTCTTATCCTTTCTTCTTCTCCAACAGATCCAACATAGCAGCTTTAGTTGCTGCTCTTTTCCGACCACTAGTCATCAATAGCCTCTACGTCTTCCTTCTTTCTCTTTTCCGTTACTATCCTCATTATCCTTGCATCTCGGCAACAGCAGTCAGTGCTCATTGGAGCTAGTCGAGGCCGCTAGCACAGAGGGAAATGAAACCCCAATTGCTATCCTCTTTTCTAGCAACCATAGCAGCCCTTAGAAGATATATTTTGCTTTGTTTTTAATTAATTTGTAATTAGGATGATTATTTAAATCGGAATAGAGGTCTCTTGTAATAATACTAAATCTTACGAGATAGCGAGATCAAAATAATTCATCGACTTCGAGTCATAGATCTTAATATTTAGATTTTGTATTATTACTATTATTGGATATCATTTTTGATTATTTGAGTTTTTTTTTTATTCAAGTGGAGCACGATGACCTACTGACACTCAAAATCTTTACCGTAGATAAAAATGAGCAACTTTAATCTTTTGACTCTTTATACATTCTCTTATGCATGAATAAATAGATAAAATGAATTATATATATGTTTGTATAATTATTTTCAAAAAGAGATTAAAATGATATTTAAAATAATGAATGGATTTAAAATAATTAAATCATTAGAAGTTAAATAATTGATGTTACTTCCTATTCATATGTCAGTTCATATAAGGATTAAGACGGGAAAAATTATTTTTAAAATTAAATAGATATTCTAAATTAATTCCTCTTCTGTTGATACTTATTTTTATATTGCTTGACTTTCCATACTCCTTAATATTCTTGATGTTGATACTTGTAGCTTCTTGATTCATTACTTTTATTTGTGAACCCTACAATGATACTTAAATGAATGAAAATACTTTATATGAGGTTAACTTGGGTTTGTCGTTCAGACTAATCGATAAGATCTAAAAATTGAATAATTGTGATAAATAGATAAAAGAGAATCCTAAAAGTGGAAACTCTAAGCCTAGTCTTATACCAGAGTATTGGACCATCCACATATTATGCTGACTACGTCACACCTAGCCTAAGTAATACTTACTCATTCTGTGGATTTAAATTACTCGTACATGTGTCCAAGAGTACAATACTTTTAACATGCGATGCTTTGGCCAAAGACTTTGAGTAACAATCCTGACAAGCGGCCATATGATATACATCTCCTCGCAAGGAGCGATAAATCCTCTGTGGGCTATCCAAACATCTTTAGTCACTTTGGCTTATACCCAATCATCCCAAGGCTATACCTCCAAGGAGATGTTTGCTTAGGATGTCAAAGTATAAGTCTCCATGACCAAGGTGACTTGAATACCTCAAGTCGAAGGAAATTTGCACTTGAGCTGCAATGAGATCTTCACTGACATATCTATATATGTAGAGAACTATATGAAGTCTCATGGCAGGTCACTCCAATGAACTAGTTATCATAACTAGCATCTACGTTTAACTCTCGACATTCCAATGTCTCCAGCTAGTGAGGAATAGCTGCCTGGTTAGGCCAAGGAGTATAACCCGTGCTAGTCTCACAGAATTGATGATGTCCGAATATATCAATTCGTTAACTAGAAAAGATTTCAATACATTCATAATTATACATGTAGAGATGCTCACTAGTTTTGATCCAAATACAAGTTTTCTCATGCTATGAATCGTATTGCAGACATTCAGTAAGTGAGTTTAAGATCTAATCATATACACAAAATATGTACACTCAAATAGTGAATCTTGATTTATCTAATAAATATGTACAAATCATAAGACGACTGTCTTAAGACATTTCTTAGATATAACACTATTATCATGGATAAGGCCCATATTCCTTTGCTCGCTAGTTTAACAAAGGATCGTTTTACGTTATTCCAAGGAGGCACCGACCCTTCGGTGGTGGGTACATGGTTGCAGGATATTGAGTGTATTTTTGGGTACATGTCTTATTCAGACACATATAAGGTAGAGCTAGCCACTTATCATTTTCGAGGATAAGCTTCCACGTGGTGGAAGATGCAAAATACTATCTTGGGATCAGGTTATCTCTTGGCAGTCATTCAAAGAAGCATTCAAGAGACAATATTTTTCTATAGCATTTTGTATTGCTTGACACCAAGAATTCATGAGTCTAAAGCAAGGTGACCGAAGCATGCTGGACTATACTACAAAATTTAGACGACTTGCAGAGTTTTGCCCACATATGGTGGCTCGGGATTGTGATCGTATGTTTCACTTTACATAGGGACTTGCAGCATATATTCGGTCAAAATGTCTAGATTCATTGTTACTACTTATTGGGAGGCACTTCACCGAGCCATATTTATTGAGATGACTCAACAACAAATCTCCCAAGAATGAGAAGCAAGCCGATAGACCTCACACTCTAGATAGCAGAGTTGAGGTCGTTGACCCCATGGTCAGGATATGACTAGAGAGTTTTCACGGTCATAAAAGGTAACCAAGATATCTTAGGGATTTGATCGTCCATCTCCATCATAGTAGAGCCAGAAATTTGACATAGTAGCTTCGATGACTTCTTTGCGGTGTTTGAAATGTGGTGTAAGAAACCACCATAAGTCAGAGTATCTATTAGAACAGAGCATTTGTTACTATTGTAAATTGTCGGGACATATGAGTAGATATTGCTCCCTAAGAGCACAACATCAAGTAAGAGGATCACAGTCTCAATAGGCTCAACCTATACCATGACCTCAGTCTCAACAACAGAGAGGTCCACAAAGATCTCAACAGTACCAACAATGAAATCTCCCACCTATGCAGTAAGCTCAACAATCACAACCCTACCATTTACAGTCGTAGGTGAGGAGAGAGTATCATTTTGTACCTCTACTTCAGTACTATTTGCCAGCTCCATTTTAGCAATATTTGTTAGCTCCACCCCAACAATACCTTCCACCTCCACCTCAGCAGTACTTGCTACGCTCACCCTAGTAGTATCAACAACCACTATCTTATCGGCCCTCAACCTAGCCATACCAACCTTCGCAGGATCAAAATCATCCTCTTCTTCTATCCAAAGGATCAACAATCAGGTCCTAAGGCGGGACACGTATATGCTTTTACTCGTGAGGGCACAACGAGCTAAAGGATATGTTATTTGAGGTATTATTTCAGTTTATAGTATTCCTATAGATATATTGATAGATTTTGGTAGCTAGCATTTCTTTATTTCACTCGAGTTCGTATACAAGATTGGGAGGGTTTCCACTTCTCGATCTTATGGATTAGCAATATTGACACCCTTAGGTGGAGTATTGATGTTAGATCAAGAGATCAAAAGTTGTCCTTTGAATTTCGATAGTCATGTCCTTATAGTGGATTTGCATGTGCTAGAGATGACTGAATTCAATATTATTTTGGGTTTGTATTGGCTGTCAGAGCATCATGCCACTGTCAATTGTCAAGCCAAAGCAGTGACTTTTTGATCCTTAGACCAACTATCATAAGAATTTATTGGGATCAGTGATCAAGGGATATCTATTATCTCAGCTCTCCGGGCTCAACAGTTGTTGGTTCAGGGATGCAAGGGATAACTCTTGTCTTTAGTGAGTTTCGATGTGAATAGTTTTGTATGACTTTCTGATGTCTACATAATCCGTGAATATCCTGATATATTTTTGGAAGAACTTTCTAGCTTGCTACCTCGACGATAGGTAGTGTTTACTATCGAGTTGTTGCTCGACACAACTCCAATATCGAAAGCTCCATATCGGATGACACTAAGAAAATAAAGGAACTAAAAGTTCAACTTCAGGAGTTGTTGGACAAGATATTTGATAGGTACCAACCGTATGTCGTACTATGGGTGTATCAAATTCAATTTAATTACTGAACCCTCTCGATGCTAATGTAGCATAGGGGTGACTCAATCATCTCCCAACGAATGTAACTGTAGGATGATAACACATAGGATCATTTTATTGCTTAACATTTTGATGTTATAATTGGGGGTTTGGATTTTGGGCTGCTAAGACTACTTAATTGAAACGCAACTTAAGGCCAAACAAAGATGATAAGAGATAAATTTTTGGGTAAGTAGAACTTGAATGAAAAAGAAATCAAAGAGTGAGAAAAGAAAAATCCTTCATCATCTTCATGCATGCATATGATATCGTAATTTCAAATAGAAGCAAAGCAAATTCTAGAGTTTCAATTGCTATGAGTACACAACACACAACAAGAGGGTAAAATATAAGCTTGATGTAGTCCTCTCTAGGTAATTTGGTTATCAAACTCAATCATTCAAGATAAAATCCATCACCTTGCTAAACAATAACATGCAAGAAGAAAATCCAATCATGTCAAATGATCTAGTATTTGATAGTCAAAATTAAAAAACTTTTACAGTTTTCAAAATATTACTTGGAAGCTCACATGGAAAATTTATTCAAAAACTAAACGAAATTGAAACTAAATCAATTGAACAACCCAAAGTCAAGCAAGCATATGTACAAAAAGGACAAGAAAAAGAAAGCAAGAAATGAAAAAGAACACACTCCCCTTTTAAGTTGGGTAGATAGCATCGTGAAGTTTCATCCTCTCCTTGAATGACTCCTCAACTCCTTCGTGGAATACCTTGAGATGATGTCCATTTACCTTGAAATTTTTTCGCTTAGGACACTCCTGTATCTTGACAACACCATAGGAAAAAATATTAATAACACAAAAGGCTCCTCCCACCTGGATCTCAACTTACCTTGTATCAGTTTGAGTCGAGAATTATACAATAAGACCTTGTCTCCTACATGAAACTCCTTACTTAAAATATGCTTGTCATGGAAAGCCCTAGTTTTCTCCTTGTAGATTTGAGAGCTCTCTTAGGCTTCTAATATGAGCTCCTTATATCGAGCTCCTTCTAAATTCAAATTCAATTTAATTACTGAACCCTCTCTACGCTAATGTAGCATAGGGATGACTTGGGTCATCTCCCAACAAATGTAACGATAAGATGATAGTGCCTAGGATTGATTTATTGCTTGGGTTTTTGTTGATGTAATTGGGGGTTTGGATTTTGGGTTGCTAAGGCTACTTAATTGAAAAACAATGCGAGTAATTAAAACTCTAATCTAATCTAAACTACAATTGCAAGGGAATTAAAGGAAGCACAAACATTATATGAAACATAATTTAACCTAAACTACTTGCATCCAAATAAATGATAAGAACTTAAAGAATTTAAATTAAACAACACAAAGCATGAGTTGAATGAATTAAAATGCATTAACAGAAATCAAAGTAATGTAAGGGACATAACAACAAACACATAGAATGCATAAAAACTAAGCTAAGCTAAGATACGTGGAGATCTCTCCCTACGATGGTGGATGTGGATTCTGGCGATGAAGGTGAAGCGCATTTCCTAATCTGGTAGAGTGCTCGTCGATGCGGATGAATCCTCTTCTTCTAATTCGATGAAGAGATGGTCTTAGCGGTGGAATGGTTCAAGCTCCTAATCCAGAAGCTTGATGGATGACCCGAGCTTTCCCTAATCCGTTTGAGTTCGGGGTAATGTCGTCGGATATGGAATGGAACCTTCTACTCTAATCTGAGCAAGAAGGGTGATGCTGGTGAAGTGGTGGATGTGGATTGCTGGAGATTCGTCGGGTGCAGACTCTCCCCTATAATCTGAGCGGGAGGGAAGATGGCCTTCCTTCCTCCTAATATGGAGGAAGGGAGATGGTGGATATGGAGATGAAGAGGAGGCTAGGGTTGATGGAGAGTTGTTGGAGAGATCCCCTCCATCTAAACCAACTTTTGCCCTTTGTACTTAGCCTTGAACCAGCCAGAATTGCGAACCGAACCCAAAATTGTGGCTCCTCACATACCAAGCATCACCGTGCTTGTGGGCACGCCCTGGCTATGCTTGGGGCTAAGCTCTTGAGCACGATCGCACTTGGGGCTTCCCTCTTTGTTTTAGTGTTGATCAACTCGTGCAGTGGAGGACACAACTTGGCTGTGTCAAGGGGCATGACTAGGCCAAGTTCCTTGTTGAATGAGCACCAAAACTCCTCGATATACTCCTCAAATGCCCTACAAAACAAAGTATGTCTCAATTCAAGCATTAGGGTCATCAATTAGATGATATTTGCATTAAAGCCCTAAATATTCGAATGCTCATAAAACATGATAAGTCATGCAAATAAATTGTATGAGTGGATTAAAACGTCAAGTATAAGAGCGAAATAATATGTCAAAAGATGGTTGTTATCAGACACGTATATGCTTTGATTCGTGAGGAGGCGCAGCGAGCTAGAGAATTTGTTATCCGAGTTATTATTTCAGTTTATAGTATTCCTGTAGATATATTGATAGATACTGGTAGCTAGCATTCTTTTATTTCTCCCATGTTCGTATGCAAGATTGGGACAGTTTCCACTTCTCCCATGTTCGTATGCAAGATTGGGAGTATTAATGTTAGATCAGGAGATCAAAAGTTGTCCTTTGAATTTCGATAGTCATGTCCTTATAGTGGATCTGCATGTGCTAAAGATGACTGGATTCAATATTATTTTGGGTTTGTATTTGCTATCAGAGCATCATGCCACTGTCAATTGTCGAGCCAAAGCGGTGACTTTTTGATCCTTAGACCAACTATCATGGGAATTTATTGGGATTAGTGATTCTATTATCTCAGCTCTCCGGGCTCAATAGTTGTTGGCTCTGGGATGCGAGGGATATCTCTTGTTTGTAGTGAGTTTCGATGTGGATAGTTCTGTACGACTTTTTGATGTCTACATATTTGTGAATATCTTAATGTATTTCTAGAAGAACCTCCTAGCTTGCCACCTCGACGATAGGTAGAGTTTACCATCGAGTTGCTGCCCGACACAACTCCAATATCGAAAGCTTAATATCGAATGACACTAGGACGTCTTTGGTTCAGGGTTATTGCGAATAACCTTGGTTATCCGCTTGCGGTTATCGTGGATAACCGTGTTTGGTTTGAGGGTTTTTTGAATTCTTAAATTTTTCTCGATTTTGAAAACGTCATCATTCTCGGCATCCATCCGGGAATCGAAAAACCCCGCGTTGCCTAGATTTTTCTCAATTCCGGAGGTTAAGCAACTTTTTTTCCGAAATTATCCTCGGAACGATCGGAACCATCGAGCGTGAGTCGGGCGGTGCTAGATCGACAACAGGGCAGTGCCGAAGGTGGCAGCAGGCGATGGCAGGCGTTGCGTTCCTTCATGCGTGCAGGTCATCACCGAAGCTTCGTGCGGCAGTGGCGTGCAAAAGCGTGGCGAGTTGCGGGCAGCAGCGGAGGCGGTGGTGATAGTGAGGAGCAGAAGCGAAGCGGGGAGAAAGGGGGAGGAAGATGATCAATTGATTTATTTTTTTAACTTTTGATATTTTAATTAAAACTTTAGTAAATTAAATCAATCAACTCCTAGTTATAGTTGAGATAAATTAAATAAACTTAATTTAAAGTCCAATAAAATCATCTAAAAAAATTTCTAAAATAATAAAAATAATAAAATATTATCCAATTTTATTCATTTATATATATCACTATTAATAATAATATTATTATTATTAAACCAAGGATAATACAATAAAATATCACACTAGGTTATACACTAAAACCCCCAAATAAACAAGATTTTATTGCATTACCTAAATTGAACCAAACAACATTAGGTTATGTTTCATTCCCTATAACAAAGGTTATGTGATTACCTGGTAATCACATAACCAAGGTTATGCATGATAACTTTGAATCAAACGCACCCTAAGAGAATTAGAGGAACTAAAAGTTCAGCTTTAGGAGTTGCTAGATAAGGATTTCATTCGTCCTAGTATTTCTTTTTGGGGTGCTCTAATTCTTTTTGTTAAGAAGAAAGATGGATTCTTGAGGCTCTGTATTGATTATATGCAATTCAACTCTGAAACTATCAAGAACAAGTATCCTCTCTCCATGATAGATGATATGTTCGATCAACTTGAGGGTACCTTTATGTCCTTAAAGATCGATTTGAGATTAGGCTATTATCAATTACGAGTTAGAGATATAGATATTCAGAAGATTGACTTCCATACTTGGTATGCATTTTTGGTAATGTAATTTGGGTTTATCAATGCTCTTGAAACTTTTATGGATCTAATGAATTAAATATTCTTGGAATATTTAGATCATTTTGTAATTGTATTTATCGATGATATTTTGATATATTCTTGGTTAGAGGAGGAGCATGAACAACACCTCAGATATTTTGATATATGCAGAGTTCAGTAAATCTATTTTCTATCTTACTTTTGTAAGATTTCTAGGGCATATAATCTCTAGTAAAGGGATTTCAGTAGACCCCCAGAAGATTGAAGCAGTTGACAAATGGGAACAACCAAAGTTAATTCAAGAGATTCATAGTTTTCTGGGACTAGCTGGGTACTATCAAAGATTTGTTGAAGGATTTTCTAGTATTGCTGTACTTTTGACCTGGTTGACTAGAAAAGGAGTCAAGTTTACTTGGTCTGAGACTTGTGAAGTAAGCTTCCAAGAGCTCAAGCAGAGATTGGTGAGTGCTCCAATGTTCGTTATTCCCTCTGGAGAGGATGAATTCATTCTTTACACGGATATATCTATTCATGGATTAGGGATAGCTTTGATGCAGCATGATCAAGTGGTAACTTATGCTTCTCGTCGGCTGAAAGATCATGAGAAGAATTATCTTGTACATGATTTAGAATTAACAACCATCATTTTTGCCCTTAAGATTTGAAGACATTACTTTTACGGTATTACCTTCGAGATATTCACTGATCGCAATGTAGGATCGAACTCGACACTAGAGGAGTGAATATCGTTAAGAATTTTATGAGTTAAAATTATCAAGAATAACTAAAAGCAATAGAATAAATAGGGTAGCACAGTAGAAATAATGAAAATCTAACTTATCACAAGTTTGATCGAGTAAAGCAATACAATGTAAGTATGCAAAAGACTTAGTCAAATATTGAGCATGCAAGACTTGTTCAACCGTTAATCAACCAGAGCAAAAATTGACACATAAATTAATTAAAAATATGATTTTTTATTTTTAATTTCTCCTTTCTAAAAAACCTGGAGAAACTTTACAGAAAAAAATCTAAAAAATTAAACACAAAACAAACACAATATGACAACAACAGTAATAAAAGAATATACACCAAGTATTGTCGATCAGAATTGAAGCTCGAAGTTGTAGCGTGTCATTGTCGTGGCACAGAAAGCATGGTCTACGAGAACATAGAAGAGCTCAATCTTAAGACCTTGGGAGAACCTCTAAGGTCTAAGAGAGATGAGAACTTCTTGAGACCTTCAGCAAAACTTTGAAGTCTAGGAAAGCTAAGAGAGAGGTCGATTTTGAGACTTTGAGTAAACCTCTGAGGTTTGGGGAGCTGAGAGAGAGAACTCAATCTTGAGACCTTATGTGTACCTGAGGCCAGGAGAGCTAAGGGAGGGAGCTCATTGTAGATCTACATCTACAACGCCCTTGGGATAGTTTCAAGGGCATGTAAGAGGGGAAGTTGTGTGAGAAACATTGAGCTACTAGAAGGAGTCCTTTGACCCAACCTTCTAAATTAAGGGGGTCCCAAGCAGCATTTCCATCGTACTGGCAATCAAATGATTTAGTTGAGATAAAGTAATGAGCCTCACCTCTGTTTCTAAATTGTTATGCATGGTTTGGTTGCATTGACAAGTGGAGATCTCAAGCTCCTCAGGATTAGCTCTTCTAGTAGACATCATCTCGACGTTTGACTCAATTTAATCGATTTCTCATAAACATCGCCGAAATGATAATGTGGAAATCTACCAATGAGATAGGTGTTGAGATAGATTTGATGATGCAAAGTCTACCGACGCTGTGGGTGCTGAGATGAGGGTGTTGTTCGACCTACCCAGCACGATTTGACTTGCACTATTAGAACAAGCATCAGAGGGCATCAGAGTTGTCTGACCCTTCGATGTTTAAGTCACTAGAGGTGTAATGAGTAGTGAGTAGTGAGTAGTGAGCAAAGAGAATATATATTGTAAAGTTTGTGATCTCTTTATAAATTACCAACATACCTTGGTATTTATTGGTATGAGATTGAGAATTACCTATAGAGATTATGACCATGATATTCAAAAAATCATTTAGTCATTTCAGTCATTAATCTCAACTGGTTGATCATTAATTACAATTGCCTCAATTAATGACAATCGCTTGGTCATTATTAGCCATTAACTCCAAAAATGATAATTACAGAGGGACCACATGGGGATCGCGGATCATGTCTACTCGCGGCCAATAATCGTATAGACAATAATGGATGCCTTGAGAAGACTTGTTGCTCATTAAGCTCGGCGGTGAAAGCTCGGAGGAGTGAACTCGAGGAGATGTCGAAAGGAAGAGCTCAGGGAGCTCCGAGCATCTTTATTACGATTGATGTTCACTTGTCAAATTTTAAAAGTGTCGATGTGCCAATTTAACCTGAGAGGTCAACCCTTTAGTTCGAGATCTTAGAATACATGTAATATACTAGTGAAAAATGATGGCATACGCATGATCTACTCATTTAGAATAAGTCATTATCAGAGTTATCAATAGTAAACTTGTTCACAAATTATTTCAATTTTCTCTCTCCAAAATATAATATCCAAAGTAAATTGTTTTTTAAAAATAAAAAGCAAACAAAATATTTTTTTTAAAAATCTACTTCATTGCCATTCAGGGGTATTTGAAAATTATTTTATGCAATTATTGAAACAGAAATATAAAGCAATTTTGTCTACCCTTCTTTCTATAATATATTAAAATATATCCTCAAATCCTATTTTATGTACCCGATTTTCTTTTCGTTTCTTGTTTTAAAAAAAAATCCAAACTTTTTATTATAATACAGTCAAAGAATCCTTCAAACACTCAATTCATGAGACCCAATGCATACTGTATATAAAGAGAATCACACTCCACCTAATTGATTCATACACCTAACAAGTAACAACCAAATCCATTTTTAATAATTAATTTCAATCCGCTCTTAACAGTATGACTCAGTTAATATTTATATAGATGATTATTTTAATATATTAAGATTTTATTTTTTATTTTAATAATTAATTTCAAGTACAATCTACTAATTAATCAAATCCTTTTTCATTAGACTAAAGTACTTAGCAAGAAGGAAGGAGTTCTCACGGAATGGACTGATTAATACATGGGGTATTATCATCATGAGATCTGAATATTAAATCTTAGCTAATACTCAGGTTTCTGTCCTCTTTCATGCACTGACTACTATTCGGACTAGTTAGATTAGTCCCCGTAATTTATTTTTTTCATATTAATTCTGAGATAAATTGACGAAGGCCGCGAAGATATTTAGTCTTTTATCATCTTGAGCAAGAAGGAAGGAATAAGGATAAATTAATTTTGTAGACTTTTTGACGTTGAGAGCTCAAGTAACGTATAGAAAACCATGATGAAAGTACTCTTCTACCAAATCCAACAACTAAAGAAACCACATCAATTAATGGCATTTATAAAAAGTAACAAAGAAAGCATTATTTTGATTCTTTAACAAAAATTTTGATGTCATTTTCCATTTCGTCTCAAAATTATTTATAGTTAGAAATTATGGTGTAAAATTTGGATTCTTTTGACAAAATTTTTGCAGTGCACGAGCTGCTGCTCTGCTTCGGTCGTCGATGGAGAGGTGCATCCGTTTCTCTGGTTCTTTCTTCCAACTCTCATTTCCGTGATTCGCGAGTAAAAGAGCTGCTTTTTGCTGTAGTTTTTGTTCGGAATGACTGTGGGAGCTTCAATTTTTGTGTTTATTTAGGTTTTAATTGCTTTAAGTTTGATTTAGGAGCGGATTGATTTATCGTCCCTTGAATGGGCATTGCGATTCCAGTCTAGGGTGTTTTTTTTTTATGAGATTCCTCTCTTTGTCCACGCTGCAGTTCTTTCTACTGGAATTGGGACTTCCCTTTTTCCAATTTTGTTCTTTGCTAGGATGTGGATAGGCACCTCACTGGCGATTACATGACAAAGTTTTAATCTTGCGGGATACCTTGTTCTTTTACCAAGGGGTCGGAAGGGAATTGAGATTTCACCTCTTTTTCTTATAAATCTTTGTTGTAGATTTGCGTCTAGTATGGAAGATCATCTGGTGCTGTATGTTGATCGACTCATGCTGCTCGGGGAAAATGGAACGATGCCGGCGGCTGAAGGTCCCTCTTTATCCGGAGTAGCTGAAAGACATGATATGTCTGTCCCTGTTAAATGCTACTCTTCGATCGATGTAGAAAACAGTGCTGCAGATGAAGCAGACCAGCTTCTTCAGATGGCGGAGTGTCGTATCTGCCAAGAGGAGGGTTTATTGAAAGACTTCGAAATCCCTTGCGCCTGTAGCGGCAGTCTGAAGGTCCAACATTTTTCTTTGATTTATTTTCTGGTTAACTTTAAAAATTTCCTGCAAACCAACAGAAAAAGGAGGGGAAACAACATAATGCTGGTGTCCTTAAACAAATTGTATTAAATTCACAACAAAAGTTTCTGGCTTGACATCCAAGTTAATCCAAAGTAGCCAAGATGAAGTTCATGGTCCCATGATTTATGTACAGTTTCACCACATTCTAAAGCATGTGGAAATCTGATTTTTCAACCTAATGACTTGCAAACTATCAATTGTGTTTTATCAAGGAAAAATTTAGATGCTTGCTAGCCATTGTTAAGAGAGAACTGCATCAAACAGCCTTTTCAGTGAAAACTTGACATATATTATCATCTTCTAAATTTATGAAGAATGTTATTTGATTGAATTTGTAATAATTTGCAAGAGATGGACACTTCAGCTATAAATTCAGTTGTTGCATAATATTTCTTTTTTAAAAAAAAAGGATTCCCAAAACTGTCTATACGATGCTCTGTCTTAAGAAGTGATATCATTTTGTAATACGAGGGTATTAATCTTTGAACAACTACTGTCATTGAAAAAAGAGTTACTTATCAGAGAAATCTATCTCTCTGGCTTCTATAACAAGGCAATACAATTTCTCTCTATTCAATGAAGTTTTGTTATCTAGTAAATTGGTGGTTATTTTATTATCCTTTCGCATGAATCATGATGATCTTAAATTTCTTGTATGTTCAGTATGCTCATAGAACATGCGTGCAGCATTGGTGCAATGAAAAAGGCG
Source organism: Hedychium gardnerianum (assembly GCA_038050645.1). NCBI lineage: Eukaryota > Viridiplantae > Streptophyta > Magnoliopsida > Zingiberales > Zingiberaceae > Hedychium > Hedychium gardnerianum. The sequence goes on from JBBUKS010000035.1 coordinate 4,501,651, forward strand.
ATATAACCTGTGAAATCTGCAATGAGGTGAGTTACAATTTTGAGCATGCACTCAAAATTCTCCATCTATATTTATGTGCATAGCAGTTTTGAAAGAACTTTGATCATTTCTTTCTTGTGGAAGTTAATGAGCATCTGTCCTCAACTTATTAGAGGATGAAAAGACAGTTTTTCCTAGACCACACTGCTCTTCTAGTTTGGTCTATGTTCAGTGATTAGTTTTGTTTTTCTCCAGAATCCAAATCTATCTTAGACTTCTAGTCACTGTTCTTAGCTTTTATTAAAACTATATACTAATATTCTTCAAGCATAAAGACTTGCCTGTAGCTAGCAGTCCATGTATCTAAAATTTATCCTCATGGTATACAGCAATACACACCTGGATACACTACAGTGCCACGTGCTCAATGTACAGTTGATGTCAGGCAAGTCTCTTATCTATACCAAAATTAATTTCAGGTTATGTAAACTTCTCAAACTTCATGCGCATTATTTTATGTTATACAAAATAAAACCATGAAATTATTTCTCTTAATTGCAGTGGTGGATTGACCATCTTAGGATCCCATTTGGACTTACACGACCCTCGGTTTCTTGCAACCCATCGTCACTTTCTTGAAACTGAATATGATGAGTATGATTCTGCTGAAGTCAGCGGTCCTGTTCTTTGTCGTATTGTTGTTCTGATGGTGAGTCATAATGAGGCACAGGGAAGTATTATGTACTTGTTACCAATCTGTCCGTGTAAGAAAGTTACAAAATTCTCTTTATTATGGTGTTTCTACAATAAGAATATAATGATTACTGAGTTAAAAAAAGGTATAGCAATGTTTCTGGACATTCAAAATTAAGTTGGTTGCTATTGTTCCATTCACTTGTTTCAAGAATTCATGTTAGTTATGATGAAGACTAAATATTATAGAAGTTTTTGCTTTTGGTTAACTAAGCTCATTTGATCATCTTGAGACTAGTATACTTGTCACATGCCATAAAAAGCATTTCCATCCTACATGTTAGTTAGTTCGTGCCTTGAGGAGAAAATTATCTGGTTATCTATTATATAGCCATCTTTGAAAATCATAGTATCCATGTAAATCTAGGTTATTTACCACTCCATTGGTATCTAAATGTATGTGGATTTTGCTCGCAAAGGTGTCCTTTTTACCCAATCAGCTAATTTTTTTGTTTCTTTCCACTTGATTTCTCATTATACATCCAAGTTCTGGTGCAAAGTTATAGTGGTTTTGTATTCCATTGCAGTTATTTAAGTCTCTTATAACATTCCAATTATACATCCAAATTATGGTGCAAAGTTATAATGGTTTGTGTCCCATTGCAGTTATTGACTCTCTTATTGCTACGGCAAGCATTCAGTATTTCTCTTGTTGTTGAATTTGATGATGGCGATGATGATGATGATGTTTCGACATATTTTTCAGTGAGCAGAATTTTGGATTCTTTTATTTATTTATTTATATATTATCATTTCCTTCTTGCTCACGTATGTGACCTTTGACTGGTTTAGATTTTTCTTCTGCGTGCTATTGTATTTCTGTTGCCATGCTACATCATGGCTTGGGCCATCAGCATCTTGCAGTGCAGATGGCGAAGAAAAGTGAGTTTCTCTGAGTGCATTATCAGTCAATTCGTTCATCTTGCACAGAACATATTTTGGAATAGGAACAACATTTTTGTTTGACCTTTACCCTCAAATACATAGTTGTTGTTGCAAACTTGGAAACACTGATTCTCCTAACTTATATTGCATCTTATGGTTTCTGTTATGACTTTTTTTTTTTTTTTTTGCTCTCTATTGATTGATTTTGAATCTGACTGCTTATTGTCTTCTTAGGAAGCAGCTGCATTAGCAGCAAGTGAAGCTGCATTAATATTGCAGCAGTCTTCCTAGGAAGGCATTTGCAGGTCTCACTAGCATCTGAGTGACTCACTTGCAGACTGAGGCTCCCTCTTGAAGCTTCCAATTTGCCAGACTTTATTTTTTTTTCTTTTTTTTTCTAAAATATATAAATGTTTAAGTTAGATAATTGTTAATCATTGGTTGAAGTGTGCCCACAGCCAAGGGAGATCAATTGGTTCTTACTTCTCTTTTTTTTATATAATTTGTTTACTTTGTATCTTTCATATGTATATTATCCTGACTTGTTTTTTCAGGAGAAAATTAATTTTAATCTTTATGAATATATTCAATAATTCTTTCCTCGATTTTCCGTGGGATTAGATTGTTTCAGATTCGATATTATCTGATTTATTATTATTATTTTTTTGATAAATCAGCAAAAGCTCAAGTTTTTTCTTTCTAGAAGATACTAGAGAGTATAATTCTGCTCAAATAAAATGATAAATATGAAAATTAAGAAAAACAATGGGTATATTATAAATTATATAAAAGTTCATGGAAGAAGAATTGAACTGCCATTGCTGCATTAATTTGTGATGTTGTTTATTATTAAATTTGATGCCATGAAAAAAAAACAGGAAGAAACAAGTGACAAGGTCAAGATTTTTTTTTATTTCTCTTACAATTATATTGGGGTAAAAATTAAAACTGCGGCCCTTATTACCATTTTTTAAAAAGTGCCTCTAAAAAAAATATTAAAACTACGCTACAATGTATATTTTTTCTTTAAAATATTTGTATTTTAACATCGTTATAGAATAACAGTTACGATCATAATAACTATAATAAATTAATTTACTTTTTTTTTATAAATATAATATTATTATATTAAAATAATCTTTTTACTAACTGATGCGGAGGTAGGTCAAGTCAGATCAAACTGATAGATATGAATGAATAGAGTGAACCGGGACAGATTTATTATTTTCATTCTCATACTCAAATTGTTATCTCTGATTCTATTTAATCTAAAAATTCTTTAAATTCATATGAAAAGATTCCCTGAACCCACCTCATTTTTGAATTTTTTTTCCACGGGCCCTGAATTTACGAGGAAAAATGCTATTCTTACTGGTAGAAGGTAGATTATGTTGGACTAGCCTGATAGGAGGCCTAGGTGAACCCTAGCCTAGTAAGAGGCTCAGGTCGGCCCTGGTCGGCCCCGCTTTAGATCTCCGAGCTTGGACTGAATTTAATGGGCTGAGGCGAATGGAGCGGCCCAACGTTGGCAGGACTAATGCTACTGGGCATGGATACCGTGGGGAGGAGTCGTTGGGAAGAGGTGGCCGAGAGGCGTGCATTTAGCCGTTATAGTGTGGTGGCCAATAATGGATGGTGGCGACCGTTATGGTAGGACAATCATTACCAAAAAGCGCAGGGCCCTCTTCAGACACAACAGAACATTGGTGTTAGACCACTTGTTTGCACGATCCCCCTGGAAGCTAACTTGTGCAACATCAACCCGGTGGGTCATCGACTGGCACACCATTGACAGATGTTTTATTGACCTGCTATGAGGCCGATTCGTTACCAGGCCAACCTATCACCAGACCAACTCGTGAAGATTGTCCTGACAAGAGCCGACCCGAGTGTAATCCAACCCATCCGAGCTCTCTATCTATCACCAGCCCATCCTCCCATCTCAACCAAATCATTTTAGTATTGTCAATGGGAAATCTGACCATAGACATTGATAAATATCATTTTGTCGTATTATTTAGAATCATATAATCGTATGTTTGAGTTGATTGTGTGTTTAAATCTATATTTATATCACATGTTAAGAGTTTGGATTCGTTTTGGAATTTGATACAATTTATCTCATATTTATAGTATTTTATCCAATTATTTAAATGTGGTCTTTGTAAGTAATCAAGAAGCCATGAACTTAAGTCAAATCGATTCAAATTGAGCTCAAAGCTAGGACTGAGGAAGGAGACCACATTATGGAGCGATATGGACCATTCATCTAAGATTAGGAGCAATCTGAATCATCCATCACGATCTGGCACATCCAAGTCAAAGAGAACACTACAAAAAAATCCAACATTTAGCGACACTTATTCCATCGCTATCTCCAATTAGCGACGGATCAACAACGGAATATATGCTGTCGTTTAGATTTTCGTCACTGATGTTTTTACTGACGGAATATACAACATCGTCGCTAATTAGCGACGCTGAATTAGTATTCGTCGCTAAGAACAACGACGGATATTAATTTTCCGTCGCTAAATATAGCGACGGATATTTACTATCTATCGCTAATCAACAACGGATTTATATATTCCGTCGCTAATATCCTGAACGAAATCCAAATTCTATCAGCTAATTAGCGACAGTATTATATAAATTCGTCGTTAATTAGCGACGATAAGTTAATATCCGTCTCTAATTAGCGATGGAGATGTAATTTTCGTCGTTAATTCGATAAACAGAACTTGTCGATATATTACTGATGGATTTTAATATTCGTCACTAATCTTCATTAAAAAAATTAAAACATACCCTATTTTCGTTCATTTTCCCTGTTTACATCCAAATATAATCAAATACAACCATCACAAACGATGATTTTCACAACAAACTCACAATACAATACATATCAACAAGCTCATAACACAAATTTATTTTAACAAACATCCATATCAACTTAAACGATCAACGATATACAAAAAAGATAACATCCAATATATTCAAAACTAATAAAATCCATTGCATGGAACATTCAAAATCTAGGCACAATGTTCAAATACAAAGTTTATATCATCCATACAAGATATTCTGATGAAAATCTAATATGAAATAAACTTCAATCCTGTAAGAAATAAGATATGATAAGTTGTGAATAAATAATAGATTTTGAGGTTAAAGTACAAAAGATAACTACTTATCATAAACTAATACCCACCGGCCTTTTGACATTATTTAAAAAAACTTACCTCACTTTAGATTTTGGATATCTAGACATGGTCATAGAAATATGCAATATCTGAAAATGATCGTAGAAAATTATAAAACAATTAGATATGCATATAATTTAAAAAAAAGTAATAGCAATATTTTTGGCTGAAACACAAAGAAGAATTAAAAGCTAAGATAAAGGATAACATACCTCAAAATGATCTACTCAATAGGGGAATCGTTGGGATCCTCGGTCTCCTAGGAGTCCAAACGATACAGGCGCAACATCTGTGAATCGTGAGTGAACGTTGCTATAAATGCTTGCATATGACTAACCATCTCCTCAATTCAAGCCTATCGCTCGCTCATCTCCTGTGCCTTTGCGTCCCTCTCAACCATCATCTTCTCCAATGATGAGAGTCAAGTTCGTAAATCCTAATTTTCTGCCCACAATACTTATACCTCAGTAGATGAGGAGGAGGAACTTGGACGTCCCTAATCCCTGGAGCCCTCATCAGGTCAAAGACATATTTGGGTGGAAGAGCCAAGACCGTAGAGGGAGGTCTTCTTCCTTCCATCGACGACATCATAATAAATATCATTAACCTCATCGGTGGAAAGAGGCTGTGACCCCTCTCCCTCTGCACCAGGCTGAGATGCTTGTGCAATTCTAGTAGACATTGCTTCTTGTGTCAAAATAATTATTTTATTAACCTCCACATAAAGTCTACAAATATATTCATGAAAGTTAATATTCTTATGTTAATTACTAAGAAATGTCGATTGACAAATGACACATCCTTCTTCTTATAGGTCTTGTTAAATACCTCCCAACAAGTAACAAGTCTTTGTAATCAGCAGCCTGCGTACAGAAAATGCAAGTACATTAAAACTAATAAAAAAATATATGTAAGAAATTTTTATATAATTTAATTTTAAACTTACCAAGTCAGAGGCATGCGCCACGATAGAACGGGATCCAGCAGTATGCTTTGTGGATCCAGTGCTCGGCCCAGCAGGCTCTTAATTGCGATTGCTTTGAGCAATCACTAAATTGGATTGCCAATACTTGGCAGCCCAAATGGCTCTCCAAGCCTCCCAAACTGCAACAGGGAGCTCGTATGGCCTGGTGTCTCTCCTCCTCCACTTGTATAACATGCCCCTGTATAATTTAGCGCAGTAGTTGTTCCAATTTTGTTTAAATTCGGCCTCATGGCCCTCCTCCCAAACATACCTCTTCTGTAACAATAGATTTTGAGAATTAGTATCATGTTAATTTTATACTACAAA
>JBBUKS010000035.1:4542728-4554601 GCA_038050645.1 Hedychium gardnerianum
ATTTAATAAAGGTGTTTTCCTATTTACGTGACTATTTACTTGGAGTAATGGGGCAATGTTCTTCACATTTTCTGGAGATAACGTCGGTAACGCCCACGTTCTTGAAGGGATAACGTCTTATCGACTCCGGAAAGCGTGGGAGGTAATTGTGGTTACATTGTCAAATAGCTAAGACTCCGAGAGCCGAGGAGGTTGTTGTAGCCGGGAGACGGGGAGGTTATTGTAGCTAGGAGACGACGAGGCTGTTGAAGCCATGAGCCGGGGAGACTATTGTAGCGGAGAGCCGGGAAAACTGTTGTAGTCGGGAGATTATTGTAGTCGGGAGCTAAGGAGGATATTGTAGCCGGGAGCCGAGGAGGGCTGAGAGACTATTATAACTGGGAGGTTGTTGTCTTTGGATTATCACATTGTTTCTTAAATTGACTCACGCGCTAGGTGAATTTGTTGTAGGAATTAAAATGATAAGGGTGAAGCGTATGAGAATGGATTTAACTTCGATTTGTTTTTTCTTAAATTACTAAGGTTTCTTACGGAGGAAAAGAAGAGGACTGATCGATGCTTTGTATCTAATGGACAAAGAACCCTTGTTTTGTATTCTATTGAGGAAGAAGACCGTTGTTTTGTGTCGAATGAATGAGGAACCTATTTTCTGTTCTTATTCAGGAAAAAAAAAAACGAGGAAGGGTGATCATCGATGAGGGAGGAGAAAGTCGTCCTTTGAGAATTGAATCAATGACGAGGAAAGAAAAGGAAAAGAAGCGAGGTCACTGATGAGAGAGAAAAAAGACATGATCATTGAAAAAAGAGGGAAAAAGCATGAGATTACCGACAATTATAAATGAGGGGAAGGACATTTTTTTGTAGAGATCGATGCAGAAGAGAAGCAGTCATTGAGTTTAGGGGGAAAAAACGACATCGGGGTGGGAGAGTTAGGATAGGCTAGTTTTAAAAAATAAAATATATACTAAAAAAATTAATTGAGAAAAAATTTAATACAAATAATATAAAAATATTAGGGTTTTTAGGAGCCCTAATAAAATAAAGACCTTAGACATAGGCCTCTAAAGTTGATGTCTTGAGCCGATCCCAGTAACAGCTACGACTAATTACCATGACGTATAATAGATAACATTGTGACAATTCTTTTTTTCGGTATTATTGGAACAACTACAACATTATAACAATTAATATAATACTTTTGTAAACTACCTAAGTAATTGATACAATTATTTTAAACAGTAACGTGATACTTTTGTACATATAATTGTGATATAATAATATTCATATTTAATAATTTAAGATTTAGAGTTCAACTACAACTATATAAGATCTGCATGAACAACTACTATAATTATTTAAAAATAATTTTAATTAATTTAAAATAATTTTAATAAAATTTAAGTAATTTTAAATAAGTTAATAAAGAGTATTTTGATATAATAATATTTTATATATTATAATTTTGATTAAAATAAATAGTCAAATTTTTATTTGTAAATGTTACTACAATGGCAGAATAAAAAAAATAGTATATTAATTATAAAAAAAAATTCTTTCGCCTAACTTAAGACACTTTTTTTTTCTCAACTTTTCTTTGTCCAACTTTTCTTTGCCCTATGAATTTCACTAAAGGGTAAAATGTAAATTATCAAATTCTGAGGATAAATGACAAAATTTGAAACATTTCCCGGAACAATATTAACACGCTAGGGTTTTGGGGAAGAGCAGATCGAAAATATCCGAAGGAGAGACGATGAAGAGGCTATTTCATTTCTCCTTCTTCTGCAAAACCGCGTTTTCCACTATTTCTCCTCGCTCCCACGATGCTGCTCTCCTCTTTGCCGTCTTACCTTACTCGGCCTCCACCACTGCCGCCGCCGCCGCCGCATCCGCCGTCGACTCATGTGGCTTCGACCAGGAGAAGGCCACCGAGGCGTCGAAGCTTTTCATGGGCATCCAATCCCGGCAGCAGCCAGACTCCGTCCTTACTTTCCTCAAAAGTTACGGTTTCGACGATTCCACAGTAAAAAGGCTCCTGCTTTTCTTCCCCAAATGTCTTCTTTTGGACGTAGAGAAGACACTTGCTCCAAAGCTCCGAGCTTTTGAAGATCTGGGTCTCTCCCCATCCGACATCGTCCACCTCGTCCGGTCGAATCCCATCGTCATCAAAATGAAACACAAACGCACTGTATCTAAGATGGAATTTTGGCAAGGCCTTCTCAGATCCAAGGATGCGCTGGTGAAGTTGTTCAAGAGAAACCGAGGGATTCTTGATTACAGCATCGAGAAGAAGATCCAACCAAACCTTGAGTTGCTTCGGGAATGTGGCTTGGACGGCCCAAAACTTGCCTTTATGTTACGGAACTGCCCACTGATCGTGGCACAGAATGCTGATTTTTTGAAGTCCTTGATCAGTCGCGCGGAGGACTTGGGAGTGCCACGGACATCGGGGATGTTCCATTGCACTCTGTTTGGACTCTTCAAGGTCAGTCCAGAGAAGTTCAAGATGCAAATGGAATTGTTCCGGAGCTTTGGGTGGTCAGAGGACGATTTTGTTGTCGCATTCCAAAAATGTCCTACCTTTCCACAAAAGTCTTCGATGACTTTGCAGAGAAAAATGGAGTTCTTGATAAATGAGGCTGGATATGCTTCGTCTTACATCGTTACACGTCCAGTACTTTTGACACTGAGCTTGGAGAGAAGGTTGATTCCGAGACATCAGATCTTGGCAACCTTGAAGTCTAGGGGGCACTGTGAAAGGGATTACAAAGTGACAACATACATGGTGGATCCCGAGGCCCAATTCTTAGAGAAGTACATTATCCTCTACAAGGACAGGTATCCAGATCTGAGTGAACTCTACGCAAGCTTAAAACATACTATTGCTTCTGATTCTGAACTTCAATGAGGTAAGTCATTTTTTTCCCTGCAAGTTATCGTTCATGTTACAATTTTTTACTGTATGGCTTCTCCTTTGTCAACCTCTAAAGCTAATATTTATGCCAACAAGCGTGAATATGAGAAGAATTCACAGAATCATAAACTTGTTTTTGCATGTCAATATGCACTAAGATAAGAACAAATCACAGGATCATAATCTTGATTTCATGTGTCAATTGTGCTAAAAGCTCACTGATTCGGTGCTTGCTATGTTAGTCAATTGTTATTCTTGTATTCATGCAAGCTCTACTACAATACAAGAGACATTATTCCTTTATGAGCATTCAGTAATATCTCCTTATTTGAATAAATTACTCATCCATAGGTCCCATGGAATGTTGCACGGTTGTTAAATCAAGTCTCCTAACATATTGTTGTTATAAATGGAAGAGGAACCGCTGCGACACAGATGAAATGATTGATCACTTCTTGAATTTTGTCAATTAAAAGGGTATTACATGTTTGATACTACACTAATTGTGGGTTTGTGACTTGCAATTCTAGAAACATAAAAGGCCACTTTGAACCCATGAGACCTATGCAAACTTTGGATGGCTGAGAATCAAATAGGAACGAACAACTTTAGATCATCCAACTTTGCGGATGCATTGGTTGAGTTACTTACAACGAAGTTGTGACTTTGGTTGCATAATTTTCCAAGATTGACACATGGGACATGGAAAATCTACCCAGCCAGGTGAACTTCTTGTTCTCTGTTAGTTATAGATCATCCAGCCAGGTCATTTGTTGGTAAAACTTTGCACTTTGAACCATTAAAAATAGTAGCAAAGCGGAAGTCACATTGGTAGTGCATTCAATGTGTGGAAGTGGTTCAACTTGTTGATGTTCATTCTCAGTTTTGCTTGTGTTAAGAAGTTAAGCAAATCAATTTCCAACAAATAAAAAAATGTAAGTGGATAATTTGTTAGCTTGAGTGTTTTTTATATAATTTTTTCGTTCCTTCTTTGAAAGATAGCCTTCAAAGTTGATCAGTTAAAATTAAGGGTTGACAGTATTAAACACCGACGTGAACCAAATACAATCAATAATGATAACATTCAAAAATGACAGAATGTGAATGATTAGACTGTCAATGGATAATAAAAGGATGTAAGATTTGAATCTCAATTGTGATATATTATAGGTTTAAGAATATTAGTTATTTGGATTGATTTTTATTAATGTTTTTTGATTTATTTTGATGATCGATAATTTTTTTTTTATAAAATCGGACTGGTTATTTTCAGAATTAGTTATTTTTAAAAATTAGATATTTAGATTATTAAAAAAACTGAATAGGTAATATGGATCAATTCGGATTAAATTACTTTTAGAAATTTAATGATGTTTTATCTTATTATCTAGCTTACTTTTTTTAGAAGGGTTTACTAATTTTAACTCATTTGAAATTATTTTAAAATATATAATATTTTTTAGATTATTTTATATAATAGTTTATCATAAATGAGATATCTGTTTTTATATCTAGGAAACTTAAGTTACCATATGATGAAAAAATGATATGTTTTCAAAGGTTAAATTGCAAAATGTGGTAAACTCGGAGAAAGTATGGTAAGGATCGGAGTTGGAGATTGTGCTAGAAGTTTTATATACCATTACTTAATAGATTTGGAGCAATAAATGTAAAACGATAAAATGATTGTAATAATAAAAGAAGATGAACAATTTCAAGGGAGTGGTTCTCTTTATCAACTATAAATTATTAGTTGCCCCTTGGGCTATGTTGTGATCGTCAGTGATGGATGAGTTACCTGTAACAAAAGTTTGAATTTAATCAAGGATATATTATATTTAGGGAATTCGAAAAACTTATAATGTGGGGTCTTCTTTCGAGATTCATTTGCGCTTTTTAATTCACCTTCGTGGTCGTTGAAAAATTTGTGGGGCTTATTTCAATTATTTTCAAGATTAATTGGATTTTAAAAATTAGATATATGAATTATTAAAAAATATATATATTTAAATTATTAATTTCATATAACATTTTGACATGGAAGAAAGTGTAAATTAAACGGAGCAAATTTATCATTAGTTGGAGCCCGGCTATGATTCTGTTGTTTTGTTGTGATTTTATGGTTTGGTCATGATTTTGTGGTTTGATCATGCGGCAATGGTGATTTGTTTATCCTAATCGCTCTTCACTATTAGATTCATAATGAGATACAATAATAATTAAATTTTATCTTACTATATTATGCAGGATAAATTATATAGATTTTTTTATGTTATTAGATTCTATTCTCTATTATATTATCATATATATTTAAATAAATTTTATTTTATTTTATTATTGTTAATCAATTTTTTTTTTGATTTTTCTCATTCTTGTTTGATGTGTATATTTGTTATAATTAGTTTCATAGCGAGATAAAAAAAAAATAGAGTGATCTCTTTAGGTATAAGGATTTTATTTCTCAATAAATTATTCTCTCGTAGATTTAAACTTTATTTTTATATGATAATTTATAATGAGATAAAGAAAATAAATCATATTGATCGAGCCATTATGAAAGATTTTATTTAAGATGAGCGTGTAGCGGCTAGAGTAACGAGTAGAATAGAATCTCACTGCAAAAAGTGGTAAGTGATTTGCGAAGAGTGCGGAGCAATTCCAATCAGTCTAAGGAGGAAGCATCATTCATATATTATGTAAGGACCTAACATTAGTGAGATAGCGCGACATGGCATCAAAAGCAAGCTCCCTGTCCAAGGTCCAAGCATCCGATAAAAGAAGGGAAAGCGAGGTCTATTATCTATCATTCAAGTACAAACTAATTTCACGATCAGTTATCTTGCCGTTGGTGAAATCACGGTAGTTGCCATGATCATAAATCAAATTTTGGATTTTTCTTATGATATTATTTTTTATACCAAGGAAGAAAAAGGTTTCTTATGAAATAATTGCATCTTGGTAAATTCATCCAGAGAGAAAAGAAACGTTATAATTTTTTTCCACATTTTTAAAGAAATTTAATTAATAAATTTATATTTCAAATAAAATAGAATTAAATATTTAAATTATTCTTATTCCTGATAGAGAATAATAAAGGGTATACTTGGTAAGCAGAAATATATGACAATCATAAATAATGTGAAGTTTGTACCTTCGTACTTTTTTTGTAAAAATTTTAAAATAACTCACTTATCAATTATAGGAAGGCTAAGGCTGAAAAGTAGATGAGCTTGATATGACCCGATGAAGATGATGAAGCTGAAATTAGTGTCAACTATATATGTTGGCTCTCATCTCTCTAGATCATAGAGGTCTAACTTAAGATCTTAGGCTTAATGATTTTTAATAATTTGACCAAAGGTTTTGCAGTTGACCTTCGGATAGTCGCTCTCAAATTAAGATTTATCTAAGGTTATTGAATTCCCCCTTAGTCTTAATGGTTCAACTAAAGATTCTAGGATTAATCTTCAAATAGTCTCTTCTAGATCTCAAAGTTTTGGGATCAAGCCTCTCTAATCTTAGTGGATCATCGTAAAGGCTATAGGATCAACCTTTAGACAATCTCTTTTAGACGAGGTGGTAGACGTGAGAGAGGAGTGAATCATATTTTTTTTTAAAAAAAAACTTTTTTTTTCGCCTTTTAAATTTTTTTTTCAAAAACTCGAGTATACAGCGAAAAAAATAAAATAACAATAACACAACAGAAAGTCAGAACACGTTTGTTTTTACTTGGTTCGTAACTCCGCGACTACTACTCCAAGGCCCACGACTCTTTGAACTATTTCGATTGGGAAGTCGAATACAGAGATAAAGATAGTGTAACAACCTACACTCTCTTATGCAAGTATAATAAGAAATAATAGAAAATACTATTTTACTGACACAGATTGTAGATGAAGATTGAAGCTCGATGTCGATGTTGTTTTGACTGCAACAGTTGGGCATAGTAGAGTCTCAGCACAGCAGTTGGGCATAAACGGAGCAGCAGAATCAAGTCGAAGCTCGTAAGTGAATTGGTAACAAGTGCTCTGGTCGAGTGCTCCTTTAATACTGCATTGGGGGCGTCTCCAATGACCCAAGGTGCCTCAAGTGAAGCTTATTCGATCCGATGCAATCGTGCATTATCATCTTGATAATTTTTTTGATCCAAGGCGCCTCCAGACCACTCAGGGCGCCTTGATGTAGGTTCGACACGATAATCTTCTAGAGGCTATAACTTTTGACTCGGTACTTAGAATCAAGTTCTGTCAGTGGCCATGCATGTATAATTCGTAGGTCTACTTATATTTCTACAACACAGAGTTAGAAAGATATATGCATGAACAGTTTATATTTGTGATTTAGATATTGTCTAACCAAGACCAGAATCTAATCTAAGTCTCAATTTAGATTTCCTAGGTTGGATCTAAGTTGGACCAACGCCTACAATCCCACTAGGACTCGACCTCATTGGATCTTTCTCTCCTCCAGTTGCTTACATCCATTTACTATTTGCAGATTTGTCTCCCTAACATCTGATCTCTTGACCCACCAGAATTTCCTGTCAGATTCTCATTTGGACTTCAGTCAGTCGTCTGGTTATGCTAACCCGATTGGACTTCCTACTAGTTATCTGGTTCTCCTGGCCTAACTAGACTTCCTGCCGATTATCTAATCCTCCTAACCTCACTGAACTTTAGCATGATATCTGGTCCTTTAGACCAATCAAGTCATTTAGTTTGCACACTTAGCTCATCATCAGTTTATATGCATATCCTAACTTTAAATCCTGACTCATACATCAAAACAAAGGAGTGATGCTCCTGACACCAACAGAGGTATGCCCAAAGTCTCACAATTGAGTTCTCTTTACCTCTCTCAGACCTCATAGATCCGCTCAAGATCTCGAGATTGAGCTCCCTCTTAGCATCAATGGTTCGCCTAAAGGCTTCATGGTTGACCTACACAAAGTCTCTCCCAAACCATAGAAGTCCACTTAAGGTCTTGAGATTGAGCTCTCCCTCGGTGTTAGTGCTTTGTCTATTTCTGGAGTCGACCTTCGATCAATCTCTCTAGATTGTAGAGCTCTCCCTTCGATGACTGACCTCTCTAGCTTGACCTTGTTGCTTTCCATCTAATTTTTCTTAGGGAAGCTCTTAGGCGGCATACCTCTCCAACTCGGCCTTGTTCCTTTTCGACTTCTCTATCAAGAAAGTTCTTCATCAACCGACCTCTCTAACTCAGTCTTGTTCCCTTTTGACTCCACTATTAGGGAAGTTATAAGGTGGACAACCTCTCCAACTCGGTTTTGTTCACCTTCATTAGGGATACTTTCTCTTTGATGGTCGACCACTTTAACAACCCTTCTCAGCTTAACTTAGTTATTCAAAAGGGCCAACTTTAGCATCCTACTGACTTGAATAGCCTAATTGAGTCTCGTATGTCTCAGCTCGACTTGGAGGGGCTCTACTCCCAAAGCTCTCAACTCCAAGATCTCTGAGCTCTTCCTTTTGAGCGCTTTGAGCTCCCTCTCTACTCAAAGCTCCCTGAACTTTCTCCTCTAAGTTCAATCCCTTATAAGTCTTCTCTACCCTAGACTATGCCTGTGCAATTGTTGGCCACAAGCAATCATAGCCCACAATCATCATTTTTATTGTTAATAGGTAGTAATAGAGGAGGGTTGACATTAGTGGAGGCAACTAGAATTAATGGTCATTGAGTTGAGATTAATAACTTGACTACTGTATTAATGGTGGGATTGGAATTAATGATTAAACTGTTGAATGATCTCTAATTTTTTGGTAATCATGGTCGCCATTTCCATTGGTTTTTCTCAATTTATATCTATAAATATTAAAATATGTTGGTATGCTAAGTAGCTGTAAGGTATGTTAGACTTTTACTTAGAAGTGGCTCTCTCTCTTTAGTTTATGCTCTTTTGTCCACCTTTTCACTACAACTTAATTATAGTTGTCCGAAGTAAGAGAGAGCTCGTTGAAAAAAACCCTGACGCCCTTTGACGTTTATTCCCGTATGTACAGGTTGAACCACTCTATGCAGGTCGAATTTCACCTCCAACTCAACACTCATTTTATGAGCAGACTTTTGCAACATCAGCAGGTCAGAATTGTTGGTGATGTTGCCATTTGGTTAGGTAGTTAAGTGCTCGTAGATTAGATTAGCTCAGCATGTCTTGCTTATGGTTCCATAAATTTTCTTATGATGTAGTTTAGCAAGGTTCGGTCATATTAGTTGCATTATTATTTCATATTGTAGATTAATTTACATTCTTGTTAATTGTGTTCATTGCTCTCTATTGTCCTTAGATTTATCATCTCAAAACCTAAACCCCATTTTCAAATAAAATTTTTCCTAGGATTTATCATCACTAGCTATATTCTTTATGAGATACGACTCGGATTATCCTATACTACATTAAAATCAAATCACGATAATACAATCTATCATCGACCATGCTAGATTTTAACATCATCAATTATAGCAATGACATATCAAGTCAATGTTTAAATTCCTATTAGAAGCCCCCGGGACAATGGTGCAATGGTTAGGCTCTCTAATGAATAATTAAGGGATCTAAGATTTGAATCTCAACAGCGACACATTACATAAATTTTTTCCTCCAATGAAATGCGGGCCTAAGAATGTTTGTCATTTGGATGAGCTTCCATTAGTGCTTCCCAATTTACTTTGGTGGCCGATGAAAAACTTTCGTGGGATCGGATCAGTCATCCCAGGTTCGACGTTACCCGACTTAATTAATCATTTTTTTAAAAAATTCCCATCGGAGAGTCATGCAAATCTAGTTGGCTATTTGGTGAAGTTTTGTTGGTTGTCACCCAAGCATGATATTAGCACAAGCTTCTGAGTTCCACCCAAGTACATTCGTTTGTGATGTCGTCGAGGTAAACCTAGTCATGTTGTGGGCCTTCCTAGACCTATTATCCCCAATCAGACTCCTCTCCTGCCCAAGGGGGCCAGTCAACTTTGGGCGGGCGACCACATCATAGGCATACAATACAAGAGCCAGGTAGAGCTAGCTCCTCTGGGAGTTCACTTCTCGCCATCTTTGAAGCAAAGTCAACATTAACCAGTGGTCCCTGGAGAAAGTGACATTGGACTGACAACCAAGCAAAACCAGCGGTATAGCCCAATAGCTGTTGCTACAAAGGAGAAGGCTCGCTCGTGTGGTCGATCAATGGGCAATGCTTCAAGCGTGTCGTCGTCCACGTAGTCCTACCTGGGCTGGTACAACCAACGTGGACCCTCTTAAGCCAAGGCTTTATAAGCTTTCATGCAGGTAGGTGAAGATATCGTTTTCTAGACACTCGCAAAGGCGACCTCTTTCGGTCTTCCTCTTTCGAGCTCCTCACACTCCCATTTTGTACCCTCACTGACTTAACCATCGAAGGGGCAACGCCGACAATATCGGCCCCTCGATTGACGTTCGTTGATCTCCATGTCTTGCCTCGAGAGGGACACCTAGCCACAATCAACAAAAGAGGAGGACAGAAGGGAGGGACCCAAGTAAGTGAAAAGAGACACTATCAAATTGGAGCTGTCTGTGGAAAGATGTACAAAAAGTTACGTTAGGAAGTTTATAGAATACTATAGTCAGTTTTAATCTGGGAGATCCATCGCTGGGATGGGTCTTCCCCAATAACACCTCAAGGAGATATAGGCGATACACAAAGGTGAGCCTTCCTTTGTGGCCTATCAGGAAATTGAAGATATCAGGTTAGTCCCTTTTTGCGCAGAACAGGTCATCCATATCGCTGAGGACCTCTCGCCTGAACAATGGAAGTCCTTAATCAGATGCTTGGTCGAGAATCAAAACATTTTTGTCTAGTCCCCAACAGATTTAGTAGGAGTTCGACCGGCGGTCATGGAGCATTATTTGTATGTTCAGGCGGAGGCTCGTCCGGTCAAGCAAAAGAGACATCATTTTAGCCCAGAGCAAAACAAAGTGATACAAGAGGAGGTCAAGAAATTATTAAGTGTTGGACATATATGAGACGTGAGATACCCGACTTGCCTATCAAATGTTGTATTGATACCTAAGCCCTAAGGAAAGTGGCGCATGTGTGTCGATTTTCAAGACTTAAATAAGGTATGTCCTAAGGATTGTTATCCCCTCCCACGAATTGATCAATTAGTAGACTCCAATGCTAAACACAAGTTCATTTCTATGATGGACGCTTATCAAGGATATCACTAAATTCCTTTGGCTAAGGCAAATCAAAACAAAGTCTGTTTTATCATGATAGATGACACTTTTTTTTATGTTGTTATGCCGTTTGGGTTGAAGAATGTTAGAATCACATATCAAAGACTCATCGATCAAGTGTTCGTAGAGCAACTTGGGAGGAATGTTGAAGTGTACGTGGATGACATCCTCGTCAAATCCATGATGCCGGAGAATCTGATTCCCGGTCTTGAGGAATCTTTCTCAATTTACGAAAGTATTAAATGAAGCTCAACCCGGAAAAATGTATGTTTGGGGTGAAGAAAGATTAGTTTCTTAGTTATCTGGTGACCGAGCAGGGAGTAGAGGCTAACCCCAAAAAGATTGAAGTCATTCAATAAATGCAACCTCCCCGAAACTTGCAGGAGGTACAAAGGTTAGTCGGATGAATTATAACACTGTCTCATTTTATTTCTCGATCAACGGACAGGAGCCTCCCTTTCTTCAAAATCCTTCGTAGAGTCACCCAATTCCAGTGGGATGAAAAATGTGATAAATCTTTTCTGGAATTAAAAGATTACTTATCTAAATTACCCGTCCTGGCTAAGCCCCGTTCGGGAGAAGAATTACAAATATACTTGGTGGTTTTCGACATAACCGTTAGTGCTGTCTTGATCCAACAGGAAGATGGCGAGCAACATCCTGTGCATTATCTAAGTCATCTATTTAAAGGACCGGAGCTTCGTTACACGGGTCTAGAAAAGTTCACCATGGGAC
>JBBUKS010000035.1:4554701-4579097 GCA_038050645.1 Hedychium gardnerianum
GTACATAACATGATTAAAGATGGGTGGAGGAATGGTTTAAAAATAAATATAGTAAATGACTCATCTTATGGATTGAATTCAGTTGATGTTAGGGTTGATGATGCCTAAACCAATTGATTCATGATTAGGCCTAATTAATTAGGGTCTAGTTATGTGGAGTAATAAGGAGATCTATATGTGGGGATTAGGGTTGATCTAATTAGAGTTTCCCTAGATGGTTTAGGGTTTGGTTTAGTTCTTGGATTAATAGTAGAACTCGATGTTAATTTGAGTTTCTATGATGCAGGACACTGATTCGGGACGAGTACCTGGACTTAAGGATTTTTCGTCACGACCTAACTGGAGGCGGGTATTTCTTGTTTGTTTTCTTTTATAGTCATTGACCTTGGTGTATGATACGTTTAGATTGTTATAGTAGCTATGATACCTTGACTCTATTCACATTGTTACTTGGGTTTTGATACTTGTATGTTTGTACCTTGAGATACTCGGTTTATTTTGATACAGTCTCTTTGTTTACCATACCTATAGGGTATACACGTGTATGGTGTGCACGTTAGGATCATGTTTATGATTGAGTAATCATGTAATTGTTTAACACGTGTGTGACGTGTGTTTGCTCACATGTAGTTCAGATAGATCATATCATGTAGTGTTATACATGTGGATGTTGTAATCACATGTTATGGTCATGTAGTGATAGACACGTGTGAGACGTGCATTTATACATTCGTGATAGCTTATGTTTCATTTATACCATATAGATATTGATGTGGACACGTGTTTGACGTGTACCGAGATTGATATTGCATATAGAGATTATCATATCTGAATTGTAGCTATTTACATGCATATGACGTGTAGCATGATTAGTATGTCTTCATAGATGTAACTGAGTACATTTATGTAGTTAGACATATGTGACGGTAGATTTACCTGTCTATCTACCACCACGGTGATGCATGTATGCTATCGGTTATGTCTCCCATTGAGTTAGTTGAGTGAGCCGTAGCATTGGTGATATATGTATGCTAGCGACCAGTGCTCCCTTCAGGTATGAAATAGTCGTAGTATCGATGATGTGTGTATGCTAGTGACCAGTGCTCCCTTCGGTATGAGCTAGTCGTAGCATCGATGATGCATGTGTGCTAGCGATCAGTGCTCCCTTTGGGTATGAGCTAGTCGTAACATCGATGACGCATGTATGCTAGCGACCAGTGATCCCTTCGGGTATGAGCTAGTCGTAGCATCAATGATGCATGTATGCTAGCGATCAGTGCTCCCTTCGGGTATGAGCTAGTCATAGCATCACAGAGATACATGGGCTAGCGACCAGTACTCTCTTCGGGTATGAGCTAGTCGTAGACATGTTACTATTTGGGTTGTTACACCCTGGCTGCCCACGAGGTCATACGTGATAGAGTGTTTCTCCCGCAGTCCGTAGCTAGATAGCTACCTCCGGTCTGCCCACGAGGTTATTCATGGTAGAGCGTTTCTCCCGCATACAGGGACCCTGACATTTACGGACTGCCCACGAGTATCGTGGTAGAGTATTTCTCCCGCAGTCCACAGCAGACGAGCTGGGTGTCTTGGTCATTTGTATACCCTATGGTGGAGCGTTGCTCCGACATACGAGACCTCAATTACTTATACTTGTATCGATATATGCATATGAGATGTTATACTTATGTTGGTTATTGATGGTACATGCATAGGAGATGTTGTACCTATTTTGTGTATTGATGGTACGTGCATAAGAGATATTGTACTTATTTTGATTATTGAAGGCATATGCATGTGAGATGTTGTACTCATATTCTATATTATTGGTAGTACTCTTAATACTATATGCAATTGAGTAGGGAGCGTGTATAGAAGTGGCATACGGGTGTTATCATGTGATGATGTGTATATTCTTCTTGTGAGACTATATATCTTTGAATTCCTGTATATCTTTAAGTTATTGTACTTGTTATTATTCATGCACTATCTATCTTATATCCGCTGAGTATTCTTTTGTACTCACCACCCCTGCTTCTATTGTTATTTTCCTTGTTAGCAGATTTATGATTAGATCGTTTGGAGGATATCTGCCCACGCTATCCCTCTCATATCGTGCTCCGGATTTATTTCCGTACTATGTTGGTTTGCTTTAGCTTCCGCATTTGATTATTACTCATGTATTGTACTATTTAATTTGTATCTGGATTTCGGATTTGTTTCCGATCGTGTACTTGGTGTTATAAGCCGGGCCGGCTCGCAATAGTATATTTTTGGTTTTCTGGTTGTGTAGACCATTTTTACTGTTTAGTTATATCATTTTATACACTGCGTGGTTGTGCATACCCGGGTAGGATATTTTTATCGTTTATTACACTGCGTGGATGTGTATACCCATGTGGGGTATTTATATGTATTGGTTGGGTGTTTATGTACTAGGAATTTGTCAACCCTTACAGGGGAGGTGCTGTCCGTTTTTCGACGGATAAATATAATCTCGGGGCGTGACAGAAACAAACAACTATGCGGTAAAAAAATATACTCCCGGGTCCGTTTTTTTAGCAATGAAGTACTAAACCAAACAAAATAGGCAACCTTGCATAGAAGGAATTTTTTTGCAACAAACACTTTTAGCAACCTGGCAAAGAAGAAGTTTTTTGCAACAAAAAAAGAAGAGATTAAGCATTTACAATAAATCTAACCTATAAACAAGCAGTTGATGACGATGATGATAGTTGATGATGATAATTGATGAATCTTCATTCGTTCACTTCAGCCAGCATTCAGCCTTCGAATTTTGAAGGATTTAGGGCAATAAGATGAACGATTGTTGCTGCCACTCCTGTGGAGCTCGTAGGTGGCTACAGTGAGCAGGGTGATGCGGGACCAGCAGGAGCGCAATGCATGCGAGTTCGCGAACTTGGGGTCGAGCCACTATGGGGTGAACCAGACGTGGGTGAGCTACTCGATGGGCCTTGCAGAGGCTGTGTGGTCATGGGTGGCGGAGGGGAAGTACACGTGTGCAGTGGGGCACAAGTACTGCAACACGCCGACACCGTTCAGGGAAGAAGATGAATGATTGTTGGCTACCCATGGCTGTTGCAGAATGGAAAGAAGCGCTAATCTCTATTAAGCAAAAAAAAAAACCTAATAACATTTCAGGTTGGGCTAGGGTCTCTGGGCCACAACCTAGTTTAAAGCTTTCAAATCAGGTCGTAACCTAAAAAATGTACAGAATCGTCGGATTGTAGAATCAGTACGATTCTACCGATCCTACCACGATTCTACCACAAAAACAATCTTAAATGACGCCAGATCGATTTTTTGCTTCCAAATCGTTGGATCGTATGATCCTACGATCCGTATCGCGATTTTGCAAACCATGGTCTTGATGATTGCATACTTCCGTATGTAGATGTAAGGGTTCTTTTATACTACTGTCTGTGATATTTCTTCTCCTTAAGTATTAATTGTTGATATGATGCATCTCATACGCCAGTAAAGGAAATGTTGTATCGTATCTTGCAATATGATATTGTTATATTTGAGAGGTGTCTTAAGGCAATCGCCTTATGGTATGTACTATTTATTGAATAAATAGATGATTCACTATTTGAGTACACATTCTTTATATATATATGATTGAATCTTAAACTCATTTACTGAATGTTCGAATTACAATTCATAGCATGAGAGAACTTGTAATTAGATTACAACTAGTGAGCATATCTATACGTGTAATTATGAATATATTGAAATATTTCCTAGTCAATAAATTGATGAGTTTGAACATCATCGATTCTGTGAGACTAGCACGGGTTATACTGCTTGCTTGTCCAAGCAGCCACTCCTCACTGGCTGGAGACATTGGGATGTTGAGAGTTATATGTGGATGCTAGTTAATGATAACTAGTTCATTGGAGTGACCTGTCATGAGACTTCATATGATTATCTATAATATAGATATGTCAATGAATATCTCATTGCAGCTTAAGTGCGAGTTTCCTTCGACTTGAGGTATTCAAGTCATCTTGGTCATGAACACTTATACTTTGACATCTTAAGCAAGCATCTCCGAGGAGGTGTGGACTCGGATTGATTGGGTATAAGTCGAAGTGCCCGAAACTAATTGGATAGTCAATAAAGGATTCACCACTCCTTATAAGGAGACGTATATCCTATGACCACTTGTTAGGATTGTTACTTAAAGTCTTTGACTAAAGCAATACATATCAAGAGTATGATAATCTTGGACACATGTTTAAGTAATTAATCCATATGACAAGGAAATGCAACTTGGGCTAGGTGTGACGTAGTCAACCTAGTGAGGACTAACACATAGACCATGTCTTAAACCAAGTGGGTATAAGATGAATAAAAGGAACGAAGCATGACTCAATATAGCTGCGGAAGGATTCAGAACTATTCTGGAATCAATTATGATTTTTTGATTAATTGATAATCATGATGTACTATTAGATGTCACTCTTAATCATTCCATAATTAACAATTAATTATGGACGACCAACATAAATCAGGAATTTACAAGGTTACATGCACTACGAGTTTATCCAAGAGACATAAAACGAATTTAAAAATTGAATTCTCAGATCGAGAGAGACTAAGTCTGGTTGAACCAGACAAAGGACAAATATGAAAAGACATTTGTTAGAACAGAAGCGTGGATAGACCATGTCTTTTGAAGATGAATTAGACTCTCTTTGATTTAATTATAAATTAAATTAGTTTAATTTTAATTAAAAGAGATTTGATTATTGAACGAAGATGATTTAATTTTGAACTAATATGATTTGGTCTTAAACTAAATTTAAGGTTAATGTTTTGGATTTTAGATTAACGAATATGAATTTGGATTTATCCAAATCTGATAAAAAAAAATTATAGAGAGGAAAAGAAATAAAATTTAAGATTAACCTAAAATCGTATTAGGTTTTTGTTTATTCTCTCTCCCCTCTCTCTTTTTCTGCCGCCCACAAATCAAAAAGGAAAAAAACATGTATTTACCCTTTTGGTTGCTACCGCCGACCTCAACAGACTCTCCTTTTCCTATTCCCGTCCAAGGGGTCTTCTCCATGCTACCACCGCCCAAGGCAGCTTCGCCACCAGCCAGCGCCACCGGCCTTAGCTGTTCCTCCGGTCAGGAAGCTCCGCCTGCCCAAAGGTGCTGCCGCCGACAGCAAGATGTTGTCCTCCGCCCAGCCCTGATGGCTGCTTCGCCAAGCAAACGCCGGCAGCAAGGCAGATGCCGCTGTTGCCGTCGGCATCCCAGCCTTGATGGCTGCTCCGACCAGCCCCTTCTCTGCCCAGTAGGGAGTTCCGGCCAAATTGGATTTGCCGTCCATGGGGCTGCCGGACTTGAGGAGTTGCTGCCAGACCAGCGTGGTTTGCTGCTGGAGATTCCAGCAGAGCTGCCGGAGTTGATGTGGGGCTGTCAGACCAACAATAGGTGCTGCCAGAAATTCCAGCAAAGGCTGAAATTTGTTTTAGCTGGAATTGCTGCCCTTTGCCGGTAGCGATCTTTCCAGCCCTGGACAGCGGTGTTAATGCCGCCGTTCATCTCGCTTGGTACCGCCAAGTTGCTTTGAGCTGCCGGGTACTGAGTCGAGACGTGACGTGATCCCTCTGTCGGATCACCTAGTCTCCCCCCTTAGCTAGTACCGAAGCGGAGACACAACTCAGGATTTAGCAAAGTCGCCTCGAAGATAACTCAGCGTGGATATGAGTAAAGGCAACCTCGTTAAGATTGCTCGTTGATTCTAGAAGAGGTTGGCCTTGCGAAACTAGCAAACGCTCTCTATAAGGTTCGATAACGAACTCACAGGTATGACTAGATTAAATAGTTTAATTTAGTTTTTGTAAAATTTTATATTGCGGTTATGTCTGACATTGTTGTATCCTGCATGTGTGTGATGTGTGTGTTGTAATAATTTAAAATTATGAATTTTATCTTCCATTGCGCGTTTGTTAAACGTGTCCAACGCACGCATCCGCGTCGAGCTCCCCAACAGATACACATTATACCACCCCACGCGCTCTGACAATCCTGATATGGCCCCACATGTCCTTTCAACATAAGTCTCATGCATGTTTCAGCCTGTAAATAGTTGGAATGTGAGGTTGTTGGGCCGGAGGGTTTGGCCCGTTAAAGGCGCTAAACTTGATTGGAGGGCATTAAGCTCGATTGGAGGGCGATGAACCCGATTGGGGCATTAAGACCAATTGGAGGGCGGTGAGCCCGATTGGGGGCATTGAACCTGGTTGGAGTGCGATGAGTCCGACCGGGGGCATTGAACCTAGTTGGGGGCGTTAAGCCTGATCGGGGGCAGTTAGCCCAATCGAGGGCGATTAGCTCGACTGGCTCTCCTGATCTTTTGACTTCCCTTGTCAGCTCGTGGAGTCTTGTAACCTACAATATTGAAGATGAAAGGTGTATGCATGAAGCCTATAAATAGTGCTTATGTGAAAGAAATAGTAAATAAAAAGAAAGAAGAGAAGTGAACTCTTGCTCTCTAAATTACTCTCTACTTTACCCTTATTTGAAGTATGGTTATGTAGTATTTTATAAAACGTTATCAGCACGAGTCTCTAGCCTACTCTCAATACTCCTTTTGGGTTAGTGTTGTTAGTTTGTTTTGTTTCTTATTTTTGATTTCTTTTATCATGGCTAATCTCGCAATGCTTGAGTTTGTCGCTCTTGATATCATTGGAAAGAACAACTTATCATGGGTACTAGATGTCAAAATCCATCTAGATGCGAATGGTCTTGGAGAAACTATCAAAGAAGGAAATAAAGCCACCCGTCAAGAAAATGCTAAAGCTATGATTTTTATCCGCCATCATCTTCATGAAGTTCTAAAAGCTGAGAACTTGACAATGAAGGACCCATTTGTCTTGTGGACAAATTTGAAGGAGAGGTATGATCACCAAAAGACTGTCATTCTTCCAAAAGCTCATTACGATTGGATGCACTTAATGTTGCAAGATTTCAAAAGTGTAAGTGAGTATAATTCAGCAATCTTGTGGATCAGTCCACAATTGAAATTATGGTGGTCACATGAAAGACACAACTCATCCCTAGAAGTGGAAGAGTAATAATAAAAATGATGAAAGTCACAACAAAAGGAAAGATGAGAACAAATGCTATCATTGTGGCTTGAAAGGTCATTGGTCGCGTACTTGTCGTACCCCAAAATATCTTTCCGATCTCTATCAAGAATCAATGAAAAATAAAGAAAAAATGACTGAGATAAATTTTATCTGCAATAATGTAGACTGTGGTCTCGTCAATAATGACTTTTTCGATTTCACTTCTTTAGAAGTTATCGATTTCTTTGCCAATCACCCCGAAGGTCATACTAGTAATTTTATTAGTGACAAAATGTTCAAGAATAAATATTTTATGCTTAATTTGATGTAATAAATTTTCCCCATTAGACTGATGTAATGAATTTTTATTTTAAATGTTTAGAATAAAAATCTTCATTTCTAATTTTTTTCCATTATGTTTTGTATTTTACAAATATTGTTTTTAAATAAATAAAATACATCTCATTTGGAATTTTTATTTTGTGAAGAAAATGGACGTTTCAATGATCAATGACAAAGAATTGTATCTGGCTGACAGTGCAACAACACACTCCATATTTAAGGATAAGAAATATTTTTCTTATTTAATAATGAAAGAAATCCATGTTAGTATTATATCAGGTAGTACAAAATTAATTGAAGGTTCCGAAGAGCAACTGCGATCTTGTCAGGAGGAGCAAAATTTTGCAATGACGATGCATTATTTTCTTCAAAATCTCAAACAAACTTGTTAAGTTTCAAATACATTCGCCAAAATGGGTATCATATTGAGACTAAAAATGAAGGTAATAACAAATACTTGTACATCACAGGTGTTAGTTCTGGAAATAAAATTATACTGAAAAAATTACCTTCTTATTCCTCCGGATTATATTACACATACATCAGGACAATTGAAATGTATGCAATAGTAAACCAGATGTTTACTTATCATAGTGATTTTATTATTTGGCATGATCGGTTGGGTCATCCCGGTTCTATAATGATGCGAAGAATATTAGAGAATTCTTATAGTCATTCTTTGAAAAGTCAAAAAATTCTTTAATCGAATGAATTTTCATGTGCTGCTTGTTCTCTAGGAAAATTAATTATAAGGCCATCACAAGTCAAGGTTCATACTGAATCTCCTGCATTTTTAGAACCCATACATGGTGATATATGTGAGCCCATTCACCCACCATGTGGACCATTTCGATATTTTATGATTTTGATTGATGCATCAACTAGATGGTCACATGTATGTTTATTATCAACTAACAACCTGGCATTTGCGAAACTACTTGCACAGTTAATTCGGTTACAAGCTCATATTTTGAATTATCCAATCAAGCAATTCGTCTTGACAATGCTGGTGAATTTACATCCCAATCTTTAAATGATTATTGTATGTCTCTTGGGATAAGCGTTGAACATCCAATCACTTATGTTCATACACCAAACGGCCTAGCAAAATCGTTTATTAAACACATTCAATTAATTACGAGACCATTGCTTTTAAGAACAAAACTCCAAACATCTACTTGTGGACATGGTATTTTGCATGCCGCAGCATTAATTCGCATTAGGCCAACAAATTATAATGAATTTTCTCCCCAACAAATGATTTTTGGTTCGGAACCAAATATTTCCCATCTTAGAATTTTTGGATGTGCAGTCTATGTTCTGATAGCTCCACCACAATGCACAAAGATGGGACCTCAAAAGAGGTTGGGAATACATGTTGGGTATGAATCTCCATCTATAATAAAGTATATTGAGCCAAAAAATGGAGATTTATTTATGGCTCGTTTTGCTGATTGTCATTTTGACGAATTAGTATTCCTTGCATTAGGGGGAGATAATAAACAATCGGTTAAAGAAATTAGTTGAAATGAATTATCATTATCTTATTTTGATCCTCGTACAAAAGAATGTGAACTAGAAGTTCAAAAGATTATTCATTTGCAACGTTTAGCAAATCAATTGTCAAATTCTTTTACTGACGCACAATGTGTGACCAAATCACATGTACCGGCTACTAATGCTCCAATTCGAATTAATGTTCATGAAGGACCGCCTATCACTAATAATGAATTAAAGGCACAGTTAAAACATGGTAGATCAATCGGTTCCAAAGATAAAAATCCTCGAAAGTGGAAAGGAGCAAATAATTTTGATGGTCAAATAAAAGTACAAACTCCCAAAGAGTGTCCCAACATGACAAATAATAAACTTCTAGAAGAAGTTCAGGGACCTGAAAATTTAGATAATCATGAGATCTCAATTAATTATGTTGTGACTGGGGAAAGATGGAATTGATGTGCAATCGACTTCAATGATAAATTTGCCTATGCTGCAGCAGTTGCAGTAATGAATGAAAACGAGGATCATGAACCAAAGCCTATTGATGAATGCAGACATAGAGATGATTGGTCAAAATGGAAAGACACAATTCAAGCTGAGTTAGACTCGTTGACAAAACATAAAATTTTTGGACCCGTAACACGCGCACTTGAAGATGTGCAACTAGTGGGGTATAAATGGGTATTTGTAGGAAAGTGAAATGAGAAAAATGAAATTGTGCGATATAAGGCACGACTTGTTGCACAAGGTTTTTCCCAAAGACCGGGTATTGATTATGAGGAGACATATTCTCCTGTGGTGGATGCGACAACTTTTCGTTATTTGCTTAATTTGGCAGCAAATGAACAATTTGATATGTCTTATGGATGTCGTGACAACCTATTTATATGACTCACATGATACTAATATAATATTTATATGAGAATCCCTGAAGGATTTAAATTGCCCAAAGGACATGATTCTAATTCTCGAGAACTTTACTCGATTAAATTATGTAGATCTCTTTATGGTTTCAAGCAAGTTGGACGCATGTGGTATAATCACCTTGGTGAATATTTGATAAAACAAGGCTACATGTATGATCCCATTTGTCTATGTATTTTTATTAAGATATTTGAATCTGAATTTGCTATCATTGTTGTTTATGTTGATGATTTAAATATCATTAGAACTCCTGAAGAGATTGAAAGAGTTGTTACTTATTTAAAGTAAGAATTTGAAATGAAAAACCTTGGAAAGACAAAATTTTGTCTTGGTTTGCAAATGGAACACTTAGAAAATGACATCTTTTTCCATCAGTCGACTTATACAGCCAAATTGCTTAAAAGATTTTATATCGATAAAGTATAAGTATCTCGGGGGAGTTTTGATGTGATCAACCGAGTTAAGTTAGGTCTTATGTATGTTTGATACCTTGTGTCTAAGTGTGCAGGAACTTAGGAACACAAAAAGTTGAGCAGAAGATATAGTGAACGAGAAGGATGACATGAGAAACGAGTTGATGAGCTCGGTGCATCCGAGGGACGAGGAGCTACGGAAGAGTACATCGGTGGAGCGAGAAGAACGTGTGCGGTGTATCCGAGGGACGAGAAGCCAAGAGGAAGTCTGCTCGAGGAAAAGACCCGAGTTGAGTTCGGGTGAGCTCAACTTTGGACGGCTGGATCATCACTCAAGGCGAGCGGAGCTTGAAAATGGTCAACTCGAAAGTTGACCATTTGAAGCGCCTCCATTGAATGGAGGCACCCTGATGAAAAGAAGACCCGAGGCGCCTTTGTTGCTTGGAGCCACCTCGGATAAATAGTAGCCAGGGTGCCTCAGCTTAATGGAGGTGCCCCCATGCAGAAAGAGAGACGTTGCAGTAGATAGATGCTAAGTCTACATTAGCGACGATGGAGGCACCCTCAAGCAATGCAAGCACCCCCATGACAGTCACATCAGCAGACGCCCGTTACTAAGGATGACGACGACGCTGATAGAAGCGCCTTCAAGCAATAGAGGCGCCCCCATGACTGTCACATCAACAAACAGTCAAATTGATCAGTTTGCTATAAATAGAGGCATCGTTCTCTTAGTTTGATAACACACTCTATATTCAATTTCCAACTTCTGTTTTTCATTGTTTGTACTTTCAAAGTTTGTAAGAGGCTACTCCACCTTCACAAAAGAGATCTTAGTAGAGCTTTCAATTGTCTTGAATTAACAATCATCCAGGTTATAACCAAGTAATTCTTGTGTCTCTTATTTTTATTTATGCATTATTTATTTTTGTTTAACTAGTGTGTGTCCTTGCTTAGTAAGAAGCAAGAGAAACTTGTATTTTCAATTTGCAGGCTATTCACCCTCCTCTAGCTGATCGACCCGATCCAACAAGTGGTATCAGAGCTCGACCGCTTTAGAAGGACTAACCGTCGACTAAAGCAATAAGAAGATGGTCGGATCAAGTATTCACCCGCCAAAGTTCGAGGGGGAGTTCACACTCTAGAAGCGCAAAATAGATGTATATTTCAAAACAAACTTTGACATTCTACTAACGATTAAATATGGTTTTAAAGTACCCAAAGATGAAAACGAAGATGAAAAGGAAGAGCATCTATGGAACAAGAAGCAGCAGACCTAGTTCATGGCGAACGTTAAAGCCGAGTTTCACCTTCTGAGCATACTACCACCTCAAGAAGTCAATCGAATTGACGCCTACAACTCCGCTAAAGAACTCTAGGAGAAATTCCTAGAGCATCATGAAGGAACCTCAGAAATCAAGCTGGCAAGACGAGATGTCCTCAGTAACCAACTAAGTAATCTTCGACTAGAAAAAGGTGAGAAGGTTACGCAACTACATGCGAGATCGAAAGAAATCCTTACCAGCCTCAGCAACCTTGGAGAAGTAATCACAAACCGATACATGCTCAGATCTGCACTCAACGCATTTTCAAGAACTCAAGAATGAGTATCAATAGTAGACTCCTACTATATTTCAAAAAATATCGAGGTAAGTAGTTTAGAAGATGTTTTCTCTATTATAGAATTGCACGAATCTAGATGTGTAGGCTCAAGAAGAGAAAAGAAACTGAATCAGAACCTAGCGCTAAGAGCTAAGAAGAATGAACTGGACTCAGAGTCATCTCTCGACGAAAAAGAAGAAGCGTATATGGTAAGAAAATTTAATAAAGTTTTTAGAACTAACAATTTTGATAAGAGACAGGTTTCAAAGTTTCTTCGAAGGAAAGGGAGAAGAAAGGTGAAATGCTACAATTGCGACGAAGAAGGGCATATCAAGGACAACTGTCCCAAATTGAAGGGGAAAGAAAAAGAAAAGGAAAAAGGTTCAAGAGAAGCCAAGCAGAAGAATCTCAAAGCGACGTGGAGCGACTCGTCTTCAGAAGAGTTCGAAATAGAAGAATACGCTGGACTAGCTTTGACGGCTAACCACCTACTAGAAGACGACGAAGCCAACGTAACCTCCCTCCAATCAACTTTACGATGCTATTAAGATGTTAAGTAAATCTTTATGCAAAATAGGACCAAATATGTAAATTCAAAGAAAGTTTATACATGTCTATTAGAAGATTTTGAGAAACTTAAAATAAAAAATAAAAATTTAAAAGAACAAATAGAAATATTGAAAACAAGGTTCTGCATGTTCAAATTCAAACTTATCACAAATTCAAAATTCTAGATATTTTGGAGGGCTTAATTGGTATTTGAGAAATCATAGGGGTCAAATTATAAAAGTGCCCGAAAATAATATTTCTAAAAAATACTTGATAAATTCTATAGGTACAAATTTATTTTGGGTTCCAAAATCATGTTTAGTCTATTAAGTTGTCATTACTTGCATTCCAGAAATTTAATGTGCTTGTATTTTTTTTTGTAAAGTTATTTTTCCTTAAACTTTCTATTTGATTTTAATTTTATTGAAATTTTCTAGTGATAAACAAATATGTTATTTGTTATCAAGTTTTTATGAATTTTTTAATGAAAATAGAATTTTTTTAAAATTAAAAAAATTTGGAGATTTTTTTGCAGATAAGCATTACATTCTCGATGTTCAAAAATATTAGCAAGATTTTTAGAAGTAAAAATCAATTTTTAAGCCTTTAAATTCAAAAATAACTACTTCTGTACACAAATATTTATTTGTATTCTAAGAAAAATAGGTTTCTCGTGAAAATTTTTATTGTGATCCAATTGGTTCTGTTTCACATTGACAAAAATGTTCAAGATTTTTCAAAAATTTAAAATTATTTTCAAATTAATTTTGACAAATTTGAGGTTTATAACTTAAAAATAATTTTATTTGCAAAGTAAATTCGATAAAAATACAGAACCATTGATCATCTGTGTATAACCTATAAGAAAAAATTTCATATTTTTTTCCTCATTACTTCAGTTTATTTTCTATATTTTTGATATAATCAAAGAGAGAGAATAAATAGGAATTAAATGTAGGGGGAGAGATATATTGGATTTTTTTTTGTACTTAATTGCAAATTTATGTTACAATTGTTTTTTATATACAAATTACTTATTATTTTCCCTAACTTGAACTTGGGTTGGTGCATATCAAAAAGGGAGAGATTATAAGTATCCAGTAAAGTTTTGATGTGATCAACTGAGTTAGGTTAGGTCCTGCGTATGTTTGATATCTTGTGTCTAAGTGTGCAGAAACTTAGGAACATAAGAAGTCGAGCGGAAGATGCAGCGAGCGAGAATGATTGCACGAAAAATGAGTTGACGGGCTTGGTGCATCAGAGGGACGAGGAGCTATGGAAGAGTACACATGTAGAGCAAGAAGGACGTGCGCGACATATCCGAGGGACAAGAAATTGGGAGGAAGTCTACTCGAGGAGAAGGCCTGAGTTGAGTTCGAGTTAGCTCAACTCTGGACGGCTGAATCATCACCCAAGGCGAGCGAAGCTTGAAAATGATCAACTTGAAAGTTGACCATTTGAGGCGCCTCTATTGAATGGAGGCGCCCTGATGAAAAGAAAACCTGAGGTGCCTTTGTTGCTTGGAGGCGCCTCGGATAAACAGTGGCCGAGGAGCCTTAGCTCAATGGAGGCGCCCCATGACTGCTACGTCAGCAAACACCCGTTACTGAGGATGACGACGACGCTGATAGAGGCGATCTCAAACAATGAAGACGCCCCCATGACTGTCATATCAGCAAACGGTCAAATCGATCAGTTTGTTATAAATAGAGCATTGTCCTCTTAGTTTGATAACACACTCTATATTCGATATTCAACTTCTACTTTTCATTGTTTGTGCTTTCAAAGTTTGTAAGAGGTTACTCCACCTTCACAAAGGAAATCTTAGTGGAGCTTTCAATTGTCTTGAATTAACAACCACCTAGGTTGTAACCAAGTAATTCCTGTGCCTCTTATTTTTGTTTATGCATTATTTATTTTTACTTAACTAGTGTGTGTCCTTGCTTAGTAAGAAGCAAGAGAAACTTGTATTTTCAATTTGCAAATTATTCACCTTCCTCTAGTTGGTCCACGCGATCCAACATAAAGCACACCCATTGAACACACCTATGATGGTAAGATCACTTGATGTGGATAAAGACCCTTTTCAACCCCATGAAAGTGATGAAGAATTACTTGGTCCGGAAGTACCATATCTTAGTGCTATTGGAGCATTAATGTATCTTGCAAGTCATACACGTCCTGATATATCGTTTGTCATGATTTTACTTGCAAAATATAGTTCTTCACCAACACAAAGAATTCGAATGGTGTTAAATATATTTTTTTGCTACCTTTAAGGTACGATAGATTATGCAGATGCTGGATATTTATCCAATCCTCATAATGCTCGATCACAAACGGGGTATGTATTCACATGTGATAGTATAACTTTTCCTTGGCGTTCTATGAAACAAATTATAGCTACTACTTCTGATCATGTTGCATTATTGGCAATTCATGAAACAAGTCGAGAGTGCATTTGGTTGAGATTTGTTATCCATCATATTCGAGGAACATGTGGCCTGCTGCTAAACAAAGAAGAACCTATTATGTTGTTCGAAGATAATACTACATGTATTACCCAATTAAAGGAAAAATACATCAAAAAGGCGATAGAACAAAGTACATTTCATCAAAATTCTTTTTCACTCATGATTTTTAAAAGAATGACGAAATTAATTTTCAACAAATTCGTTCGAGTTATAATTTGGTGTACTTGTTCACAAAATCACTACCGACTTTGATATTTGAAAAGCTAATTCATAAGATTGGAATGCTAGATTGAAAGATGTCAAATAACATGCTCAAGAAGGGAAGTTATACACTGTACTCTTTTTTCCTTAACCAATTTTTCCCATTGATTTTTTTGGTGAGGATTTTAACGAGACAGTGTTACATTTCAAAGGTGGACATCCAAGAGAGAGTATTATGAATAATATATTTTAGTGGATGTCCATATTATTCACATGTTAATGTTACAAGATGTAACATTTATTACCTCATTATCCCCCATTACTCTCCAAATATTCTCTCATAGTTATGGAGTCTTGTAACTTACAATGTAGAAGATGAAAGATGTATGCATGAAGCCTATAAATAGTGGCTTACGTGAAGAAATAGTAGATAAAAAGAAAGAAGAGAAATGAATTCTTGCTCTCTAAATTACTCTCTACTTTACCCTTTAGTATGGTTATGTAATATTTTATAACATTTTTTTAAGAATACTCTTTTAACAATGTCGATAATTAGAGATGGTTTTTTTAATTTTTACCCGATTTAATGTATAAGGTATTTTTTTCCCCTTACACAGTACAAGTTGTGACAAAAGGCGAAACACTCGCCCCCAGTGCCCCCGCCAGTCCGTCCCAAGACCAATACGGAGGAGGTAAATCACGGGGGCTAGTCTAACCAGCCCGAACA
Organism: Hedychium gardnerianum; assembly: GCA_038050645.1. Taxonomy (NCBI): domain Eukaryota; kingdom Viridiplantae; phylum Streptophyta; class Magnoliopsida; order Zingiberales; family Zingiberaceae; genus Hedychium; species Hedychium gardnerianum. The sequence continues at coordinate 4,570,541 of JBBUKS010000035.1, forward strand.
GTGACTAGTGCATAAGGACCCTTACACAGTACAAGTGATAAGATAATAAGTCACCAACAATGATATTTAGGGTCAATTTCTAGTATTTGCCTTTGTTGTGATTATCGAGTCATTTGGATTTATTCTGATAAATAATAAAAAAATTATGATTAATTGATTATATTTAATAACATTAATCCACTAAATCATGAAATAAATATTTTATTACACGGTGACAAAAGGTAAAACGCTCGCCCCCAATGCTCCTGTCAACTCGTTCCAAAATCAACACGGAAGAAGTAAATCACGAAAATTAATTTATTAATTCGGACAATGATCAATGTATAAAAAAAAAAAAAAGAACCTGGCTACCGGTGCACGAAGTTGAACATAAATTTGCCGGTCTATGGGTTTCTCGCCTTGATCCTTAGTTTTCTCACTATTTGCGCCACCTTAGGATGAACAAGCTTCTTGCTGCTGCTGTTACATTGCTCCAATTCTATCCAGTTTATGATCCTCAGTATCAGTGACTGGGAGCAGCTACCTGACTTCAATCTCTCGCCATCCTTTTGAGTTTGCTTCTTCAAACCAGATTCAAGCGCTGCCTCCACAAACTCCATGAACCATCTTCCTGACTCTTTTCTTATCTGCTTTGCCAATTTCATCGATCTCCCCAAGCTAGAGCAACTCGGACCTTTATCCTCATCATTGACTTTATGGCCGCCATCTGATCTTGGATGTTTGCCAAGGCACACAGTGTTGGATGCTGATCTCGTCTTGGAAGTCGATCTCCCATTTTGGTTGATGGAGTTGTGATCCCTCTCTTTTAAGATGGAGTTTTCGTCGGTCGGAGATCGTTGTATCTTTTCTGAATCTTCTTTCTCTTCGCTTGGTGCAGTGATCAGAGTTGCTGCTTGAATCGATTCTATGTCTGCCACTGCCTGCACAATCTCCTGATGGAAGCTCAGGAACTGATCGAAGCAAGCTGCCGGCGATTCTGGCTTTCCGATTTCGCTCAATTCAGAAAACATCCTGAAACAATTCAAACAATTAAGTCCTTGATGACTAGTTAGGAATAATGGAGAAGATGGCCTTACTTGAGAACTCTGACCACGGTTTCTGTAGCAGAAGCGTCTCGCAGGGCCTGAAGAGCTACATTCTGTGCTGCTTCTCTTTGTTGCAGAGCCACCTGCATCAAGCAATTCAACATCACGCCAACTAAACTAACGAAAATTCTGAAAAGAAAAGAAATTCTGTGTATAAAAACTGCACCTTTCCAAGGGCGTTGAGCAGCTTCCCGGGCAAGGGTATGCTGCGTTCGCCGCCGGAGCTGTGGTACTGTGAGTTGTCGAAGGTGATTAAGGTGTCCTGTTCATCAGAAGTCCCCTCTCCGATGGATTTAGCGCTCCTCAGTTTTGGCATGGGGCTTTTACTTGGAGGCGTCTCCTGGAAGAAGAACAATTGGAGCATGTGAGATTCAACGCAAGATATTTCCTTCCTTGCTTCGTCGATACACTCTGCTTACAGCGGGAAAGGAAGTCTTTGGAATCTTGGGATCTCTCTCGCCGACACTCTTCCATCTGGAGAACTTGGCCACGCTGCAGCTCTTCCTCACCGACGCTGACCCGGTTTCCTTGGCATCGACGGCACTCATTTTACTCAGAGGAACTCCATTGACCGATGCTCTGGTCGCCATTGCCGGAGACGAGAAAACGCTACTAGTCGGAGTAAGTATTATGCCCTTTTTGGGGGTTTTGTCACCGAAGTCCAAAGTCACGGGCTTTACGCCGCCGGAGACCGCGTTCTTCTCCCACGAGCCTCTCCTGTGAACGGAAGAAAAAGAGGCGACGGACTTGTCGACTCCGCTTGCCATAACACGGGCGATTGGCTCGGGGGTGCCTAGGAGGGGGTGGCGTCCGGGCAATGGCCGGGCGCCGACGATGAGGGGAACAGGGGAGCCCGGGTCGAGACGGTCGACGTGGATGAATTGGCCGAGTTGAAGCTTGTTGGCGAGCACAAGCTCGTCCTGGCCCTCCGGAAGCGTGGCGTAGATGGAGTGCGCGGAGTCCGAGAGCTTGATGTAGAAGCCGCGCTTCGGCCACAGGTCCTTCTCGTCCAGGTCGGCGGGGAGAATGTCAGTAACCTGCAGCAACGCGGTGCTCCTCCGCTCTCCGCATGACGTCGCCGGCTTATCCTGGTTCATACCATCGAGGAGCTTTCGCAAGACGCCCGGCGCCAATGTTGCCATGGCGATCTGGGTCCAAAATCTAGATTTTTTTTCCGTTTTATACAAGATCAGCGTAACAATTTCGAAGCTGGAATCGCCGGAAAAGAGAGAATTTGTGAGGAAGAGCAGCTCGCGCTGTTGTTTCTTTGCTTTTGGATCGATTTAGTAGAGCACCAGGGCTTCTGAGAGAACCTGAATGACGAACTGTGATCTAGTTACCCGCTTATTACACTCTCACAGGTCATGGTATGGAACCCAGGGGGTCCTACTGGTTCTTCGAATCAACACGTTGGTACGTCACGGATTATTGGAGAGGTGAGTATCATAAGAAGCCTGTATTGTACGGCATCGTAGAATTTGGAACGTTGGGCAACGGTCGAGTTCCTCAATTTATGATTAAACTTAAATTATAATAATTGTTATTATTATCTGAAGACTAGTTTTTATTTTTTTGATATTCCGTTTTTTACGGATAAAAGCGTTTCAATCCGAGCTTGAATTGGGGAAATCTCGATAATTTTATGGATTTTTTAAAAAAAAAAATCCTCTTGTAAAGTTTTCACGTTCTCTAGAAAAAAATAATCACGATAAACATTTATACAATGAGCGATCCTTTACATACGAGGAGAGGAAAGGAAAGAGAAAATTTTCATGGGATATGAACTATTAGGTAGTACAGGTGTTGTCATAATAAAATTTGGGAATTAAATCTTGACTAGTAGTCAGGTTCCTGTCTTTCCTTATGTACTAGTCACTGTTCGAGCTAGTCAGACTAGTCTCCGTGATTTATCTTTTTCGTGTTGATCTGAGACGGATTAGCGGGGGCGCTGAGAGCGAGCGTTTCGCTTTTTGTCACAAAGGAAAGGAAAGAGAAATATAAATAAATAGAAGGGAAATTTTGAACTGAGTTAAGGAAAGAAAAGATGGGGAAGGATAAGTTTTAACCTTTCTTACTCATAAAATGAAAGATTTTCTTACACAAGCTAAGGAAATCAACAAAAAATTGTTTCAATTTTATCCCTATTTAAAATATTAATTCTCAAATATGCTCATTTGTTTTAGGATCAACTTTTTGCGTTCCGTCTAAAGAAGAAATCGCTCCCACCGTCTAACTCCAACCGCTTGCACTCCACGACTCGACGCCAACTCTCGCCGCGTATCTTTCCGAAAATAGATAATCCTAATCTTCCCTTCTTCTTTTATTCTATTCTCTAGCGTATTAGGTTGTTTCATGTTAGAAATTCCACGTGAACTTTCCCCCTTGATGATCTTCATAGAATCCTGATTTTGTGCACTTCCAAAACCTTTTAAGACAAAATTTTTGTCATCTTCCTCCAAACCCAATAAAGTAGTTGCTCTTGTGATACCACAAGAAGATGATGATAAAAAGTGAAATGTTTATTTTCAGCATCTCTATCCGTCCATTCCAGAATCAACACGAAGGAAGTAAATCACATGGACTAATTTATAATTCTACCCAAGCTTGTCTGGAACATGGAATTGAAGAAAGTCCTGTTACCTTTTGCTCGTGTAATTGTTCTGCAATTTGAAGATATTACAATGTCTCAAAGAAACTACAAAGTAATTGGAAAAAAATTGTAGCAAAAGAAAATCGAAAACAACAAAATGCCATGAAAGTACTCAATGTGTATACTTGAAAAGAAAAGTTGGAGCATCATTTGAAATTAGCATCAGTACAAAATTCTAGTCATGTATTGATGTATGATTGGTTGGAATTATGATGTGATTGTTGTATGTTATTGAATATTTTGTATGAACTACATGCATTTGCTCCAACTATTTTGGATGATTTCAAATCAGTACTGATACTGATTTCTTTTAAAGAAAGAAGGTTGTACTGTGTTTCTCTAACAGGATGCAATAACATTTCTACTGATAACAATGTGAAACAAAGAAAACCAACACATTCTGTGGATTTCCATGTATAACACAATGCATATTAAAACAGAATGTTCTTATTTTTATTTGTACAACTATGTATATAATTCAGTGCAAAAAAAAAAAAAAATCTGCTATTGTGAGCAATTCTGCAACAAAATTTAAAACTGAAGCATCTATAGTGCATAGCAAGTAAACGATGATAATAGTATATGCCCATATTAGAATTCAATTCGGTAAACCCCTTTCTGAATCTCTTGCTTCCGGCCTATGCCCATATTATTCTCTTTCCCAAAAATCCACTTGTCGATGCTCATTCTTGTTCTCTTGTATGTTCGTAGGGTGTTTTTTTTTTTTCATTTTTTGTGACTTTGTTCTCTTTTACTCTGCAACAGATATTTCTATAAAATTGATTTCATTTATTTTTTTCATAATTGATTTCTAAATTGATTTCATTTTTGATGCGCACTATTGTTCTCTTTGTAATTCATTTGATTATAGATGGGTCATCAAAACAATAAAGATTTCATTAAGTTTCATTGTATGTATCAACTTGCATCGACAATTTAATGATTGTGAATCTTGGCATTTTAATTTATTATGTTTTTGAATTTTTTTTGTCATATGATTGTTTATGTGATTGTATGTTTAATTGTTACTATATTTTTGTTTTTAAGGATGCAAAAAAAAAGGATTTGCAAAATGATAGTCCAAGCAAGGCGAATAATCAGTGTGTTTGGATTAAAATAATAGATGATGCTCTTATTGATGCATATTTGAAACAACATAATATAGACAATAAGGTTGGTGGAACCTTTACTACAGATGCATTAGAAAATATAATAAAAAAGCAAACAAATTATCAATAAAGACATGATTCAAAATCACATGAAACATATTAAAAGATGTTGATTTTCATGTTATATGATATATTCAAGAATGATATGAGTGATTTTGGATGAGATCCCATCACAGAATTCTTTATTGTTGAACCTGCAGTTTGGCAACAACCAATTGAAATTCATTTCATGATATGTATTTGAAAATTATATTTGATTTTCTCTTGTAATACTATCTATAAATGGCTATTTGATGCAATTATATTGTAACTTATAGATAAAACCAATAGCTGTCAAATAGACAATATGTTGAAGCTATGTCAGAAATTAAGAAATGCGAAAAAAAAAGAGTTAGCATGGAAGTGGAGAATAATATTGGTGGAAATAATTTTGAAACCATTGATGAAATTGAATTTATGATATCTCAACGGTAAATCCATTTGAATAATTCAAATATAGTTAATGAGGATGCCCAAGTTCCAACTCCCAGTTCTGGACCAACTGAATCTCAAGCTAACTCTTTTATTGGAGCATAGAGAGCCAAAGTGGGGGGGGTTGAATAGCTTCGATCATTTTTTTGAATTATTGTTGCAGCGAGGTGACTAATCCAAGGGTCAATTCCTCACACTCAGCTTCACTATGAAACCCTCCTTCTCATAACTCTTCCGGAGGCGGAGAAACCTCATATAAACTTGAGCACAAAGAAATACAAGAAAACAAGAACGCAAACATGATTATAATCAAAAATGACTTTACAATAAGAACCTTGTGTTGCTTGATCTTTTCTTGTTTTGGATTGCCTCTTAGTGGTAGGAAATGCAACAACACTTATCTCCCAAACCCTCAAAAAATGGCGTGAAGAACTCCTCGCGAAACACCCTTTACCAGGGTTCTTCTCGAGCTATAAAACGCCTCCCAATCGATTATGTTTATCCCTAATCAATTGTCATGTCAAATGACCGTTCAAATACCTACAGAACGACTCTTTTTTCCACTGCTCAATCAATTGGTGATTCATACTAATCGATTGTCTAATCGATTCAGAGATTTCTGTTTATTTGAGAAACAGGTTAAATCGATTGCCAAATCGATTCCACAATCTTCTATTCACTCGAGAAGAAAGTTGAATCGATTGCCCCAATCAATTCCGCATCCTTCTATTATCACAACAAACAACTCTCAATCGATTACCCTAATCAATTGACAAGACTTTAATCGATTGACCAATTAATTCCTAGCCTTACTGTGCAGTCGCGAAAATCAACCTCCCAATCGATTAGGATATGCCCTAATCAATTGGTGATGCCCTTAATTGATTACCCAATCAATTCCAACACTCACTATTCACTAGTGAAAAAACTTATTATTCTAAATATTAGTTGGAGAGAATCTACCGTATAATTAGTTCATTGCTTGTTATGCGATATAAATTTGGATGGTTATATTTGGATGCTATGTACTATACATTTGGATGTTATGTACTTTGATGATTTTGGATGCTTGTTAGACTATGAATGTTTAACGTAAGACTTTGTGTTTATTATGGTGGAATGATTTTTGTAAAAATAGGATAGTAATGTTTCTGTTTTATAATGATTTATTTATTGTGTTATTTATATTTTATGATTTTGTTAGGCTTAAGAGGTCAGTTAGTTTAGTTATATGGTATATTTTGTGTATTTTTTTTGTTTCTAATCCTTTACCATTGGTTGATATTTTCGCTTACATTTTTTCACTTATTTTTTTTTTAAATTTTAAAATGATTGATTATCTTTAAAAAAAAATATAAATTTGATGGAAGAGGTTGAGATTTATTTTTCTACTCTTAGCGTAAATAAATAATTTAAATAATTCAAATGGTATTTTAAAAAGTAAAGATAATTTTATAATTTTATATATTTATTATTTATTTATTTATTTTTTCTCCCAAATAAAAAAAAACATAAATATTTTACTTTTCCTTTCTTTCTCTTTTTCTTCTTTTTGACTTTTCCTTAATAAATTTTGTCTGATTTCAAAATTTATTAAAACAATCAGTCACGTAAATAACAACTACGTCATATCTAAAGTCATACGTTAATCTCAAATACCTCACACGATTAATTTTATATTTATTTATAAAGAAATAAATCATAAATAACTTTTGATAGTGAACAATGACTATTAGACGGTTAGGATTTATCGAATCTTAAAAAAAATAATTAATCAGATCAGATAATATCGAATTTGAAATGATTGATTCGGTCCCACGGAAATTTTTTATCGATCATCAAAATAAATCGAGAAGCGCTAATGAAGACTCATCTAAATAATCAATATTCTTAAAAAAAAATTATTAGAAAACAAATTTCCTATAATATATCATATATCGTAATTAAAATTCAAATTTTAAATCCCTCGAAAACATCGCACCATTCCCGCACCATTCCCCGCGCACTGTCGATCGAATCAACCAAACCCTAATTTTCGTACCCGATTTACTTCAGATTCCCATGCCCATCCATCGGATCTATATAATCCCGCGGCTTCACCTTTGCGAAGGGTTTTAGTGCGCCTCCGAATCGGCGGCCGCCTCTTCGCGATCCTCCTCTTCCCCCTTTCTTTTTACTCGTCTCTTTTCTTCTCCTTGTTTGTGATCTCGTATGTTCTCATTTCCCATCCGGAGGAAGCGGATAGCCTAAACCGTGTTGCCAAGGCGATACGTTTCTTTTTCCAGCGATATGATTTGCGAGGTTATGTGTTTCCGCTATGTTTCTTCCTGCTTTTAGTAGCTTCGCTGAGGATGTTATTCATACTGGAGTTATCTCTCGATTGTATGGTTTATTTGGGTAAGATTTGAGGTGTTTCTCTTTGCGACAAAAAGAAAAAAAAACACGAGATTTCTTTCTTGTCCATTAATGCATTTCGAGAGCTTTAGTGTCTTGGGTTATTGACCTTCAAAAAACAAAAACAAAAAAAAAATCGTGACTTTGGTTGTGTTTGTGCATATCAGTCGTAAGTTTATGCTTTATAATCATGAGAGCTAGGTGAATTTGGTTACGTTCCTTTTGCTACATACATTTTTGCTGCCTCGTCTTGTTTCATTTGCTCACTGTACAACCTTGTACGACATCTTGTATATTGGATTTATTTTATTTTGGGATTTCAGAAATATTATCAACAGTTGTAAGTGGATTTGTGTTTGAATGTTCTATATGTGGAATATTCTGCTGAAGCTACATTAACTATTTTGACTGATTTGTCAGCATCCCTGACTCTGGTTCAGCTAGCTTTTTTTTTTGTTGGAGATTCTATCTGTAGTGCTTATACGTGTGTCCTAGTTTGAGTAGTCTATTAGTGGAAAATTGAAATTTCTAGGATATGTTAGCTTGGGGGATTATGAATCCTTGATGTTAGCACCTAATTCTTTGTTATATCAATGATTTCATTATTGTTATCATTCATGAAATAGCTTAAGCAGATGGTGGAGGTGGTTATGTCTTTCTTACCGATCCACATAGATTAACATGCTTGGTGTGCACAATTGAATGTGTTCATGCTAGTCTTTGAGACCCCACCTTTCCTCTAAACTAGTATCCTCTGCAGTAGTTGGAGCAGTTGTGTTGGAAAATTT
>JBBUKS010000035.1:4579197-4593720 GCA_038050645.1 Hedychium gardnerianum
GCATCCTCAGCATGCTTGGGAGGGTCCTCGGTCAAGAACTGAGCCAAATTGAGCGTGGTAGTAGAAGAGCATCTTCTACTGCCACCTCTTGAAGTTTAATCTAGTGAACTTCTCTGGTCTTTCCCTATGATTGATTGGAACATTTCCAATCAGGGTGGAGGGGGCTTTCATGATTTGAGTCTATTGCATCTCAATCGTTTCCGTGGTCATCTCAATATGACAGAATCTGTTTTAAGATTGTTGGAGATATTAAGGGATTTTACTGAATTAAAAATTTACATAATTTTAATTTTAGACTTATCTATCAAAATGACTTGAACTGATAAATCTCAAGCTGCCAAACAAGGAAGGAAGAGCTGCTTAGGGAGACTAGGCTACTTAGAAGACTAGGTTGCCTTCTATGCCCGACTCCCGATTGGATGAACTCGACAGGACTAGTCCGAGTGGAAGTTGAGTTGCTCCCCGAGTGAAAAGTTGGTGACTCCCGGCTGGAAAATCCCGACTAGATGACTCTCGACTAGAAAATCTCGACTGGATGATTCCCAACTAGAAAATCCTGATTGGATGACTACCGACTGGAAAATCCCGACTGAAAAATCCCTATTGGAAAATCCCGACTGGAAGTTGTCGAGTAGACATCGAGGCCTAGGTTCAACGTAGTTTCCTTAAAATAGATTCGTCCCCTCCGGTAGTACTTAGAGGTCACGATAGACGTCTGTTTCCTAGGATACAACGAAAAAAATCACACAGACAACCAAGCATTGGTTGTTCATGGTGAACCGAGAGAGTATCTGAATGTTATTATGATGGTTTTGTCGAGCGAAAGTGCACGACAAAGAGAGAAGAACTGGGGAAACGAAAGTGGAGGAATTTCACTATTGTTTCTGCTTGTGTCTCTCTTTTGCTCATGGTCAAGGTCTCCTTTTATAGGAGCACTTACCCCTGACTGCAATGAATGATCGATTTATGACCATTAAATAGTCATTATTTATCGATTATTATTGTCCGAGAGGTTAGGGAATTATCATTAACTTCAAATTAATGCTTCTCTTACACTTTTGAGCAGATAGCAAAATGATTCAGGTGACAAAACGTTGGTTGTTCATCTTGAGCAAATTTTGCATCGATTAATCCGATATTCGTCGCGTGCAGGTCGTGCTCGCACACGAGTCAACTTGGTTTAGTACAATTCGAGCCCTAGATTTACACCCCGTATGCATCCACGCATGAGAGAGAGTCTCTCTTCATGTATTTGATCATATCATACATGTATATGATTTTCTTCAATAAATATATCAAGATCATGGATTACTTGTCATGGCCTCATCTCAGTCGTGCGCTATTGATGATGACATATGGAAAAGCGGACAATGATGATGGCACGAAGAAATAAAAATTTGAGAATTTGGACAATTATAAATAAGAATTAGACGATTTTGTGACTTAATTAAACTTTTTATAATTTTACACATAGGCTGGGCTTTAAATTTATTCTTATTTTAATTATTATCTTTTGTTCTTTAATTAAATTCTAAAATCATATAGATTGTTTACACTGCTGTAGAAATTATACTATAATGCATACACTTTGGGCCTCCATTTGTTTGTTACGACATCCTGTATTCATGCTAGGATTTGTTAAGAATGACAACCTTAATCCCCTCGGTCCGCGCTAGAGGAGAGGGAGGTTACAAATTTAATTGCTTGTTAATAACTCCAAAAGGAATAATCTCTTGCTATAACATTCTAAGGAATGATGAATCATAAGCTTTGAGTTGGGCTCGATTCTACTCAATTTCCCATGGGGTTGACAACGTTCTAATCTCAAATAACACGAATAATTGAATCCTTACAAGTACAAATCCACTAGAAGTCAATGCAAAACCAAGTTGATCCATCATTACCCTTCCCAGTGCAAGCAAAAAGAGATATGCTCCTGTTTTATCTCACTCTTCTTCTTCTTCTTTTTTTTTATTCAAATGTCTAATTTTTTAAATTAATTAATTTAAAAAATAATTTTATAAAAAAATTCATCAACTATCAAAATAAATTAAAAAATACTCATAAAAAAAATTAAATAATTAATATTTTTAAAATTATCATTCCATTGATTAATTTTATCTCACTGGATAATAAAAGGATTAACAAATAAATCTCAAATGAGACGTATAAGTTGTACTTTAAGTTTATTAAAACTAAGAAATTATCTATTTTCAGAATTAACGAGAGAAGTCGGACAACTGGATTTTAAAAAAAATTATAAACAAAATAATTTATTCAATAATCTGCCATCTCTGACTCGCTCAGAGCAGGCCAAGACAAAAGAGACATTCCAAATATCCCAATCCAAAGCACAAGTTACTTCCGAAAGAAGCCGAGAGACATCATACATTAGATTTGCAAGCTACAAAGTGCTTGTCATTTGAAAGCAACCTTTGTCGTCGCCAAGCACTAAAATCCAACCATGCTATGCAGCTGCAAACACCACTCCACGCCTCTGCAACTGCGATAAATAATGGAAAAAAGAATCCCTTTTCCCCACCCATTGCCTTCCCTTCACACATCCACAGGGCCACAATCCACCAACGCCTTTTATTTTCTCAATAGTTCCTAATTCCTGGAAATCTTGCTGACAAATTGCAACTCCTTTGAGAAAACGCCACAGCGTGATGAGTTAGAACGATTAAACGCAACGATTAGAAGAGATGGGATTGGAATCCCATCGGCACAGAAATTTGCAGAGGAAATTCATAAAAGATCCACAACATAGCAGCTAAAATGATAAAAATCGGACTTTTTTAGAAGTGAATGGTGTCCGGCATCATCGCCCACAGCCGTCTTCTCCTCTCTTAGTTGTTTTTATCTTGCCGAAGAAGCCTAAGGAGAGGAGAGCCAGTGAGAGCTGGACCTCGTCCTTTCCAGTTCGCGTCTCGGGCCGCCGGTACACGGACGACGTCGCTGCGGCGGACGACGGGAGGAAAAGAGATGGGGAGCCCGCGGCTGGGCGATGCCCCATGAGAGGAAGGATGTAGAGCGAGTGGAGACGGCGGAACCCGCCGAGGGCGAGCACTACCGACCGGAGCTGCGGCTCGCTGTAAGGAAGCTTGACCCAGTGGCGGGTGCACACCACCTCCCAGAGCCGATCGTCCTCGGCGAGGCGCCTCCAGATCCGGCACACGCAGGCCGCCCTCCCCACCGTCCGTGCGTCCGCTCGCTTGAGCACCTCGAGGACCAGGTCCTCGCCGATCTCCGGCACCGGATCGGCCTGATCGGGATCCGTCTCTCCTGCGGCGGATCGGAGCCGCTTTTTCTTCTCCTCGCGGGGGGAGATCGGGGAACCGTCTACGGCATCGGATGATCCATCGGTCGAGCATCTCTTCATCGATCTTCCCTCAGTCGATTACTCCGTCTTCTCTCCTCTGATCGTACTCTCTTCTTTTGACTAGGATATGATATTGCCGCTGTTCGACTATTTCCCATTTTGATACCAAATGAAACGTTAAATTACTTACACAGCCCTATCATGTCCACTACCAACACATTTTAAGATAATTGCATAGGTGTTAATTTAAATGGTTCAATGATAATGGGTGGACGAGATTTTTAAATCTCATCTAGAATATATTATATTTAATGAGTTTCACAAATTTATAATATTAGATCATTCATCGAGAACTATTATATTTTTTAATTTATTTTAATAATTAAAAAAAATTATGAAATCAAATCGATCATCTTCGATATTAATCGATCGTAAAAATCAGATACCTAGATTATTAAAAAAATGATATGTTTATAAATAAGTTATATAATAAAACAAAAGAGTGTTCCAGATTTATCAAATCGTGAATATCTTTTTTAAAAAAATCAAAAGAATGTCCCACTTTTCGAGAATCTATGAGAATATTTCTAACTGAGAACATTCCCTCTATGACTCATACACTCTATGAGAATATCTCTGACCGAAAAATATTTTTGCTACGAATCATACTCTCTATGGAAACATCGCTGACCGAGAACATCTCCTCTATGGACTCATTCAATCTTTAGGAACATTTCCTTCTGGAAACATCCTTGCTATCACTCATACACTCTCTGGGAATATCCCTTTCATGACTCATACGTTCTATAAGAATATCTCCAATCGAAACATCCCTACTACGACTCATACGTTTTATGGGAACATCTCCAACTAAGAACATCCTCACAAAACCCCTCTTTAAGGATCGAACCCATGTCCGCCCTCACTCCGTTCCATGGACCTTCATCCACCTTCACTCGGTCACGTGGGATTGCATCCAACATGTCTTGCCACGGGCCAACCAATAATTCAAAAGCTACTAACAACTGTCGCCTTACACAATCATATGACAACCAACAATACCTGACCCCATCGATAGAGCAGTGGTAGACTGAGAGTACGGAGTCGACACAGTTGCCTTGCAGTCGGACTCCCTCATTATTTGGCCCAAATTGTGCAAGAGGCTTTGACCCATGGGATGACTCAAATAACACAAATGGTATAAGAGGTAAGCAATTAGGGAGATGAAGGTATGCATAGAGTCTCACTAGTGGCGAAGCTAGAAATTATAATATACTCGGGCTAAAAAAAAAATTTAACGAAAAATAAAATAATACATAACAATTAAAATCATAAGTAAGATACTTGTTCATTATAATCTCAAAAATTTCTCATTAACAAGATATTCAATATTTTTTATATGGAAGTTGTAAGATTCGAAAATTTTCAACAAAAACTTTGACAATGTAATCTTTTATATCTCCATCATTCTACAAGAAATTAATTAACTTCAAATAAAATGAATATCTCTAAAATCAATCATTCAATATTGATGATCAAATTAAACATTTCTTAACTAAAATATACAAAGATGATCTGTATAGACATACACATACAATTAAAGCTGTGATTTACGATTCTTCAAAGTATAGTATTCATCAATTATAGAATTTGAGTTAATACTTGAAGCAAACTCTCTCTCTCAATATAAATAATCATAGAATCTATCAGAAAGTCCTCTCTTATTCTTATTACAAAGAACTATTTTAACATGTTTCATAGTCAAAATGCACACTCTGTAGTTGCCGTGGAAATATGCAAAGTTAAAACTAAACAGATCAACTTGTCCATCAAATTATAGTATTGCAACTTTTTTATTTCAAATAACCCTCGATACAATTCTGAGATAGTGAACATTTTCTGAAAATTCTTATGACAAAATACATCGAGCTCAAAAATGTTGTAACTGATACCTCAAATGATATACTTCCCATTTAGTGAAGTCCTCAAGATAATACTTCTTGGTGAGAGTAAAAATCTTATCAATGAACCATTTAAAATTATCTTTTGGTCCAAAGCAGCTAAGCATAATAATTTCTATTATCTCATCACTGCCCCTAGGGTGTAGCGTAGATGGCAAGAGCATGAAAAATAGTCCAAATGGGCAGAGTTCGATCCCAAGGTCTCATCACTAAATCTAAAGTTTAACTCTTCCAATCGAAAATCTATTACAACATTAAATATATTATAATGAAAGTGATGCTCAACTGTGATGATATCCTTTTGCCGACATGAACAACTAGAATGCTTATAAAGAGCACTCATCTATAGTATATTAACATTCAATTTTGTGCAAAATGATTTGACACATGAAAGAAAAATATCAAAATTATCATTTCTCAATATTAGGAGAAGTGTTTTAGTCGTAGAGACCAAATCCATTACATTTATGATATCAAGAGTTTTTTTGTTGCAAGGCACGACAAAGCAAATTTGTGATCCCCATAATTTTATGCATCAAATGCAAAATAAAAATGAAATAAAAAAACTTCATCACTATTAAGGAATCACCAGCTTCCCAGGCATCGAAGTAGAGGAACCATTGGTGGTAATGCTTTCAAGCACATTAATAGTTGCACCATTCATATATATTAAACTACAAATAGAATCAAAATGGGAGCTCAAACGAGTAGTTCCTACTCAATACAAAGTACCAATTTGATTAACTCCTCGCCCAGTCTCGTGTTCACCAGTAACAACAAAACATGTAATTTCATTAACTTGAGCTAATTATAATTCAATATTGCATTTGAAAGAAGATGTAATAAGCTTGACAATAGTCGTTATATTCGAAAAGAAAAGTCATATAGAGATCTCCTTTTCATTAGCTGCAACTAATGCTAGCTGGAGTTGATAGGCAAAGCAATGCACATAACATGCATAGTGGCAATCTTTAAGAAATAAAGCTTACAATCCATTAAAAATATAACATATGTTGCTAGCACCATCATACCCTTGACCTTGCATATTATGAATTTCTAGATTATATCTAGTGAGGGCATCACATATTTCTTTGTTAAGTGTTGTAGCTGTGGTCATGAACATACACAATTTGAAAAAAAAAATACTCCCGCAAAAAGTCATGGACATCAACAAATCTCAAAATTATAGTCATATGTTCTTTATTAGATAATCCTTCACTTCATCCACTAAAATACAAAACTTAGACTTTTTAATTTTATCACAGATTTTATTCTTATTCTGTTATCAATAATATGCAAAATTTCTTCTTGAACTTCTGATGAGATATACTTTGCATTTCCCAAAGCTTTCTCTAAGATAATATCATCAATACTAGCATTGCATTTTCCCAAAAGTTTTAGCATTTCGATGAAATTACTACTATTTTAGAAATTTGAAGATTCATCATGACCTCTCAATCCACATGCTTGCAAACTAAACCGACAAACACTCTCAATTGTTGTTGCAATTCTTAATCGATTCTTTTGAATCTGTTCAGAAGATTCTCGATTCATAACTATTCCTCTCCCTCACTCACCGCCGCCTACACCTCTCTTCTCCTGATCACCCCTCCTGCGACCACCATCGACCTTCAATCGTTGCCACCTTCTTCTCTTCTACCATTGGCTGTCGGTTGTCATCGCCAGACCCGATCAACCACAGGCCGCGGTAGTAGCAACCGTCGGTGCCAAGCCCTAGCCGCTCGCAGCCACCCAGCATCATCAGCCGATCTGCCACCACAGGCACCACCGACGAAGCCCGGCTGATCTCCTCAACTTCACTCCGGTCGTCGCCACCTCCCAGAGCACAGTCGCCCTCTGCCCTCTTCGGTTGTGCTAGCCACCACCGCAGGCAGGGAGATAGTCGGAGAGGCCAGCCGATCTCCTCTCTCTCTTCTCCTCATCAGAGCAGCCGCTGCTCTTTCAGATTCGGCAGCCTCTGATCACATAGGTCAGATCTAGTCCCTGGCCAGATCCTCTCCGGCCACAAATCTGTCGTTGGTTAGCTGAGTTTTCTGGTCCAATTCCCCTTCTTGTTTGGAGGATCGTTGCCGACCAGACCAGTCTCCGGCCAGATTGGCCACTACTGCCCCATATCTGATCTCTGGCCAGCCATAGCCGCAGCCGCAGCCGCAACTGAGGTAAGCCACTACTACCATCTAATTCCAGAAGCCACCACAATAAGGGTAAGGGTTGTTAGTGATAAGTTTAGATTATTTTGGCATTTGATTTAGGGATGATCTGTTTCAGCCATTTTGCTACAGCCTTGTTTTAGCTATCCTTTTTTCGGCAAGCAACACTGTCCTCACTATCGGTCATCGCCGGTGGTCAGTCCTCATCTCCAGCCACCTCTAACAGGGATAAGCTGAGTTAGTAAATTCTGAATTTGGTGGTTGGTTTGTGTTTGCTTAGGTTATCTTGAATTCTTAGATTTGAATTAGACCTAATGATTAGTATAGTCTTGTATAAGATGGATGGTGGATTCGGTTTGAAGAAGTGTAGTTTCTTGTTCATAACTACATCATAGAATTATGAATGAGATTATTGGGTAGGGTTAATGTTAATGGTTTCATGGATGATCTAATTTGGATTCATGGATCTCTTTATGGTTGGGTTTGAGATGTTAAGAAAAGATCTTATATTCATATACCATGTAACTAGGTATTGGAATTCATCTATGTTGGATACCTAGGGTTTTTAGCTCCCTAAGTTGTTAATTAAGGGACAAGTGTAATTAGATGATTAACCCACCTAATTTAATTAGTGAGTTTTGATTCTAGTTTCATTCTAGCACTTAAGTAGTTTCGTAATTCTACTTATAGCATCCAGATACGAGACAGAGCATCAAATCTGAGGACTGCTAGGGCATTCTACTTTTGAGGCGGGTACTTCTAACCTTGTCTCTAGTAGTTTATTGACCTTAGTGCATGTTTGATACCATGATTAGTCATTATTTTTACCTTGATTATATTTGCTTTATTACTTGAGTTTGATACTTGTCTGCTTGTACTTAGAGATGATATGTTTATGCCTATGCAATCTCATTTGTTTCCATATCCTATAGGGTGCACACGGGTATGGTGTGTACAATAGGAACATGTCTATGTTTGTATAGGCATGTAGTTGTTAGACACGTGTGTGGCGTGTATTTATGTTCATATGTTAGTTCTCTGTGTACTTTGCCATGTAGTTGTATACACGTGTGTGGTGTGTGTTTAGGATATTTATCATGTGTATCATTACATGCATTTATGTTTTGTATATGTGGACACATGTGAGACGTGTACCTTACCTATTTAACATCATGATATGCATATGTGAACACATGGGTGACGTGTATTGTAGGTGATATAACATGTTAGAGGTTATAGCTCATCTTTGATTGGTTGTTATAATCACGTGTGTGATATGAATTATAGTTGATCTGTCTCGATTAGATTTGATGATGTACATTGCATAGATAGACATGTACAATGGTAGGGTTAGTTGTATCCTACTCATCATGGAGATGTATGTATGCTATCGATTATGTCTCCCTTCGGGTGTGAGCTAGTCATAGCGTCACAGTGTTGCATGCATGTTATCGATTATGGCTCCCTTCGAGTTTGAGCTAGTTGTAGCATCATGGAGATGCATGTATGTTATCGATCACTTCTCCCTTTAGGTGTGAGAGCATCGTAGTCATGCTATTGCTTGCTTATTGTTTGACTGTATGCATTCGGTCTGTGGATGAGTTGAGATTTTCTCTCCCATATAGGGATTGTATACCCTGGGCTGCCCACGAGACCAGTTGTGGTAGAGCGTTTCTCATGTAGCCCGTAGCTAGATAGTTACCTCCTGTCTGCCCACGAGACTAGTCGTAGTAGAGTGTTTCTCATGTAGACAGGGACCCTGACATTTCGGATTGCTCATGAGACCAATCGTGGTAGAGCGTTTCTCATGCAGTTTATAGCTGACGAGTGAGGTGTCTTGGTCATCTTTATACCTTGTGGTGGAGCATTGCTCCCACATATGATGATTTATTGTGGTAGAACATTGCTCCCACATATGTTGATTGTATTCTGATACTTGCACTTGTACATGCATATGAGATGTTATACCCATGTTAATCATTACCTGTGACTACTCATGATACTGTGTGCAATTGAGTAGGGTGATGGTGTAGTAGATGCATACACGTGTACTTCTGATTGATGAGTATAATTTTTTTTGAGACTGTATACCTTTGAATCTCCTTACTGCTTAGATATCATGCATTATCTTTCTTATACCTGCTGGGTATTTCTTTTGTACTCACTACCCCTTGTTTTCCATTTTATTTCTAGGATAGTAGGTATATGTTGATTGGGTAGCTTAGAGGATTCTATCCGTGCCATCCCATTCACATCGAGCGTTGATCCATTTCGTTTCGGTTTGTTTTTCTTCCACTTTTGCTTATTGAACTTGTGTTGTAATAATTGACTTGTATTTGGTCTCTTTGCTATACTTGGTGTTTTAAGTTGTCCCGGCATGCAGTCGAGTTTTGACTTTATATTGGAATGGATCCCTTTTTGTTATATTTTGTTTCTTACTATGGTTGAGTATTATTATATATATACTGCATGGTTGAGTTTGTTAAGTTTTTGTGGACTTATATCATGTTGTATCTAAGATTGTCACAAGGGGATATCATCTGTCTCGATGGACAAATGTACTTTCAGGGCATGATAATTTATTAATATCATAGCCACAGGTTGCGATAGCCTATTTTTGTGTTTTCGGATATCGTGGTTTGTTTTCTCGATGTGACTTTTTGAGTTTTAGGATAAGACAGCGACAGTACTCTCCGAGCTATAGGATGTAAGTTGTATAACAGGTAACCTATATTTTTGTTAGTTCTTACTTAGTTGTCTGTAACATGTATAACTAGTGGTGGGTCAGCTACTATTCATGGTCGTGGTCTGGGGTGACCATGAAGACAACCTGATGAGTTGATGTTGTGAGGACCGAAAGAATTTAGATGTCTCCACAATGGTATGATATTGTCCACTTTGGGCCTAGGCTCTCATGGTTTTGCTCTTGGGCTCTACCCAAAAGGTCTTATATCAATGAAGATGTCTTTCCCTTATAAGCCCATGATCTTTCTCATGTGTTTTCAATGTGGGACTTTGTTTGCAATCTTGTAACCCCAACAATCCCCCCCTCAAATGAAGGACCACAGGACCCCCCTCGTCTGATCCTCGACCCACTGGACTTCATGCCTCTCGATCCACTCGACCTACTAGGACTTCCTTGCCTAGCCTCAATTAGGACTTCTCTGCCTGATGTCTGGTCCTCTTGTTCCGGACACGGGAGCTCCGACTTCCTTTGTTTAAGGTCAATATTCTACTCATATGGTTCTATTAGACCATAACTCTTGTGCACAGTTGACGGTTAGACCTTCTGGCAGTTCAGGCTCTGATACCAATTGAGAGGACTGAAAGAATTTAGATATCTTCACAATGGTATGATATTGTCCACTCTGGGCCTAGGCCCTCATGATTTTTCTCTTGAGCTCTACTCAAAAGGTCTCATACCAATGAAGATATCTTTTTCTTTTAAGTCCATGATCTTTCTCATGTGTTTTCAATGTGGGACTTTGTTTGTAATCTTGCAACCCCAACATGTATTCCCTTAATTGTCATTGTTAGTGGTGTTGGTACAATCACACCTTAAGTGGTCAGGGCAAGATCATTGAGTTTGTAGGTATTTGGTAGATTGCACATAGAATATTGATGAAGGGTTGAAGGGGATCTAATAGACCAAAAGTCTCGGTGGGCACTGAAAGTCTAGAAGCACCATTTTTCTTCTTCTTGAGCAAAAGAATGAATTCCTATAGGTGCAATCTTTAGATGTGTGAAAGTCCTAAGAGCGCAACTGTGTCTTTTGGACAGGAAGTGTTGAAGACATGGCGTCTTGGGCTAGTTAGCGAAGTCAAGACAGTGAAGTGTAAGAGAAATATGTGACATGTATCTCTAAGTTCATGTATTTTGAAAAGTGTGGATGTGGTTTGTAGAGTCTTTAACCTAAGAACAAGGGTTCTTGCTTGTAGTCAATGACAAATCTCGATCCCAGAGCTTTGCAGAGGCTTGTAGAGGCATAAGTGGGTATTGTCAAGATCCTCGAGTAGATTAAAGATTAAATCCATTACTGAGTCGAATGGAATTTAGTCTATTACTAAGTTGATTGAAATACCATTCTTGAAAATAGAATTCCACCAAGTGAGAACTTGTTCTCATAGATAGTATGCAGCCAATTCAGTTTTTTTTACGTTAGTACAAGTCATGTACTCACATGTGCCTTCTAGGTTATCTAACCAGGCACGAGCAATCCAAAGGGCAAAATCTCCATGAACTAAAGTAAGTCGATCCTTTGTTGATCAGGCCAACTATGATATACGATCTCTATCCACTAACCAGCTAGCTAGTCTGGGTTAATACAATTGGTGATATTCCCCGAGACGGTCCTTCTTGATCTCTACTAAGTGGTTAGATGGGCCTGACCTCTGTTATCTGACTCAATATCAGTCGGAAGCCCAGAAAATTCACCTCTCTAGCATTAGGTCAAGGTCACATCTGTTGGTGTAATTTGCACTAATAGTCTAACCCTAGGTTATGATGTATGACAACATGTTAAAATTAGACTGTTGTTATTTAACAAGTTGAGCTAAGTGTCTGCAGGTTAACTAACTTGACGGATCTAAAGGACCAGACACCAGACTGAAGTCCAGATGTACGATTCTGGCAGAAAGTCCAACTGGGTCAGAGAGGACCAGACATTTGGCAGGAAGTCCAGACGGGTCAGAGAGGACTAGACGATTGACTGAAGTCCCGATGTGGGATTCCAACAGGAAGACATGGTGGGTCGGAGATCAGACGTCGAGGAGGTTACTCGGAAAATGGTAAGTAAAGTAAGAAACTGGAGGAGCGAATCCAGTGAGGACGAGTCCCCGGTAGGGACTTAGGCGCCGGTCCAACTTAGGTCCAAAGTGAAACTCTAAGTTGAGACCATGATTAAATCCTGGTTGTGGTAAGATAGGATTTAAGTTATAAATATAATTTGTATATGCATCTTGTTTTATTTATTAAATATGTGCTAACTCTATTTTGCAGTTATATTTTATATTAACATATTTTGTAGGAGTTAAGCAAAAATTAGCTTTAGCCTTAGCGTTGGAGGCACCTCTGGGTGTTGGAGGCGCCTCCTAAGGCGCCTTGGATGGCTGGGGGCGCCTCGGATGGCTGGGGGCGCCTTAGCGCTGGAGGCACCTCAGATGGCTGGAGGCGCCTCAGCGCCTGGATAAGCGTTGTTAACACGCGGAGCTGATGGAGGCACCCCAGACTAATTGGAGGCGCCTCAGAGAGGATAAGCAGCAGGTTTATCGAATAAGATTAGCCTTAATGGAGGCGGCCCGGAGCGTTGGAGGTGCCCCTAATGGGGTATATTAGAGAATCTCGACCAGCAGCAAAGTAGAAGACTCTCATATGCTGATTTTTGATCATACGACTACTCCGAGCTCTCCAACTGCCATATTACGACCCTGCTGCATCGAATTGATGCTGAAACCACTTTCTGCAGCAGAATCTTCACCAACACATGAGCTCAACCCACTTCTCATCCTTACGTGTTGGTAATGAATTATTATTATTCATTTATTTTTGTAATTACACAGGGAAGTGTAGGATTGTTACACTTCCCTCATTTTGTATTCGGTTTATTTATCCGAAGGTTTTCAGAAGAAAATTAGTGGATTGCCCAACGATACAATCCGAATGGTCATGGGCCTTGAAGTAGGAATCGGTGAAGGCTCCAAACCAAGTAAAATCAATTGAGTTATTTCTGTTGTATTTTTCTTTTACGTCTTTTCTACTTCCGCTACGCACTCGATTTTACAAACAATTTTTAAAATCGGAAAAGAAAGTTTTAAAATACTTGATTCACCCCCCTCTCACGTGCACTCGATCCTATATATACTTATCAGATAAATAAAACACTTGGTTGATACGAAAATAAGATAACATATGCCTGCATGGAATGCCCTCGAACTCAAATTTTATACAGCTATAGGATATGTAGTCCCTTTGTTGGTTATGCGTCAACACCCTTAGTTTAGAAGAAGAACAACTTTGAAATTTCTTCACATGTTAAACCACTGAGTCAACTAATGTAGATGTTGGTTGCACATAATAACTATGACTATCACTCATTTCACTTTGAAACTCTAGCCATATCTTTTTTTTGTATAACTTAACCATTTGAATTTCCATTGGCCAGTTTGTTTTAATCTTGGGATGCTCATTCACATCAATATGGTCCGCAACTAACTCCTTGTGTCTTAGTGCCCTATTGAAATGGATGATAAAATCCATCAATGAGTTTTTATTTGAGACATACCTCTTGAAAAATAAAAAAAAATGAATGTGAGCTTTCAGATCTCTGACTACTTGACATTTCAGCACAAAATATATGCCTAAAATAAATTGGTGCCCACTTGTGTCGCAATTCTATACATCAACGATAACCAATCATTTTTCTCCAAGTTAGCACACATGATAACCTCTTTCCATGACTTCTCAAATTCATCAGGTATTTTAGAATTTGCAATGACATTCTGTATGCTTTGATAGTAGTTTCGAAAAGTCAAAGGGTCTAATTTATTTGAGAATTTATTCAGTATGTGCTACAAATAATATCGATGCACTGTTTGAAAAAAAACTTGTGCAATGACTTTCGTCATAGTAGGATCTTGATCGGTGATGATAATGTTTGGTGGACCTTTAAGCATGATTTCTATGAACTTCTAAAGCAACCAAACAAAATACTTAGTTTTCTCATGACTTAGTAACCTGCAATCAAAAATAATTATCTGTTGATGATGATTAACTCTTATAAATAGTATAAAAATCAACTTATATTTGTTAGTGTTATATGTCGTATCAAATACAACTACATCACTAAATATACTATATGCCCTCCTTGATACATGATCTATCCAAAAATACCTACTAAATTTATTATCTGAATCAGTATCGTAATCAAAGAAAAAAGATGAATTCTTCTCTTTCTCAGAGGCAAATAACTCAATCAGAGTTTCGACATCGATACTCTTTTGTTCATCCCTTAGCTCTTGCTCAAAGTTTCTAATATCTCTTTCTGTGCAACCTACATGCTCAGGCCCTCCAT
>JBBUKS010000035.1:4599234-4615798 GCA_038050645.1 Hedychium gardnerianum
ACTCTCAATTTAATTTTCTTCTTTTAATTTATGTTATCAAATTTAAATCAAAGACATAAATACAAATACATTAAGAAGGTTTTAAGAATTATATTGATTTTATTTAAAATAATTTAGAGCTCTCTAAATTTAAATTTATTAGTTAATTTCGGACAAAATTAATGGATGACTTATAAATAAAAAAGAATGATATTTCAGAAATATAATATATGATTTAAATATTATAAAAATTGAATACATTATTGGGATAATACTAAAATTTAGTTATACAGTTCAATAAAATGCCGATTTAAAACTCTCATCCAACCCAATCAAAATTAGACCGACCTATTTGCGATCCGTTCGGCTTTTTGGGTTTAACCGAGCCGAAAGAGTCCACGTTCACCCGGAGCCCAACTCGCTCGAACCGGAGTAGATAAACCCACGAAACCGGCTTCTGTAATCCCCAATGGCCACCATGGCGTTCTCACCGTTCGACTATGCGTCTCTCTTCGTTCGAGCGCAGCGGCCGGTGATGACCCCTACGCGTCCTGCAGCAGCTAGGGCATCGTCCTCCCTCAACATGGCGCCCCCTTCTGCTCCCCTCCCTTCTCTCAAGAAGAAGGTCCTTGTCCCTATTGGGATGGGCACGGAGGAGATGGAAGCCGTCATCTTGGTGGACGTCCTCCGCCGGGCTGGTGCTGAGGTTTTCATGGCCTCTGTAGAGACGGAATTGATGGTGGAGGCCTCCTCGGGGACCAAGCTGGTGGCAGACGTTTGCATTGATGAGTGCGCTGATAAGGTGTTCGATCTCGTCGCACTGCCGGTTAGTGTAGTTTCAGTCGCAAGTTTCCATTTTTCATACTTACCGCTCAATATACTTGCTAAATAATATATATTTTTATTTTACTAATAAGTGGTTTCTATATAAAGGTCATTCAATGTTAACCTGCTTGTGGATGATATCTGAATGCTAGACGTATGACCATGTTAGCTTCACTCGTCAGCTATTTTTGTAGCTGCAACTTGTCAATGAATGTAATAATAAATAATGGTTGTATTGTGGATTCCAATTTCCCACAAGCGATCATACCTTGATTATCACTAAGTCATCTAGAAGCTTATCACTATGATTTATTGTTTTTGTTATGATTATCTGAAATGTGGGATGGATGAGTAGCACAAATTCAACTTGTATTGTTTTCTTGAATTTTGGCTTCCAATAAATCTCCTGTAAAAGCTTGGCAACATATCTAATTGTGGCAACATATTGTTTGGAACCATATAACTTTTGCAGAGTTCATCTTAGATTTAATCTAATTGTTGATTCAGTTTTAGTCTTCTTTTCTCACAAACAATGTATTTTATATTCTTGTAAATTACACTAACCTGAAGTACCACCCCAACAAGTTCTTAGGGAGGAATGCCAGGCTCAGTTCGCTTAAGAGATTGTGAAGTTCTTCGTAGAATAACAGTGAGACAGGCAGAGGATAAAAGGTTGTATGGTGCCATATGTGCTGCTCCTGCTGTTGCTTTGATGCACTGGGGTCTTCATAAGAGAAAGCAGGTGTCTCGTTAATTAGCTTTTGCTTCGTAAAATAAAATAACACCATCCTAAATATTGATTGATTTGCATTGCGAGATCACTTGTCATCCAGCTTTTATGGATAAGCTTCCTACCTTTCGGGCTGTGAAATCCAGCATCCAAGTCTCTGGAGAGCTCACTACAAGTCGTGGTCCTGGAACGTCCTTCGAATTTGCCCTATCATTTGTTGAACAACTCTTTGGTCATGATGTGGCTGTAGATCTTGGAGGTAGGCTGGTAAGGCACCTCTCATGAAATCCTGAGTCCAGTCATTCCCTCTTTAAGTCAACACATTCAATTTGTACTTAAAACAGTCTTCCTTGTCCTCGTCAGGGACATATGTGGGTCTCTTTCAAGTAGCCATACAAACTATGAAAGGACCTTGACTAGTTCTAGCAGAATGGATTCAAACACTTTGGTTAATGATAGATAGTGCACATTCAATGATATTGTGCAAGGAGATTTATAGTTAATGATTTTGATATACACCTAAACCTATGAAATTGAAGGCTACTTGGCTTAATTAAAATCTCTTATGTGATTTCCATCATTTCTTTTTTGCTTTGGGCACTTAACCTAATTTTTTCCCAAGTGGATAAACATCATTACTTGTGGATAGTGTCCGATTCTCTTATCATAAATTTCTCCCATGAATTTAATGAAGCAATGAACTTATGCTGTATAAACTTTTTGCCGTTTAAATTTCTAATGCTTTAAAGATGAACATATATATATTAAGCAAGTGCTCTATATCATGTTTATGCTTTACCCTTGTATGTGCAGTTGCTTCCAATTCATTGTTGCCAAGAAAGAAAGAAAGAATTCAATAAGGTTGAGTGGTCCTTTGAGCATACTCCAAATGTAAGAAGCTGCAGGGCACTCTCTAATCTCATACAGTTGTTTTCCCCTCTTTTTTACATTATAATTGTTTATCCCTTGGCGACATATACTTTTTTTAAAATCTTTACACGGATTGATGGGAAGAGGATATATTGTCTCGTCAATTTGAGTTCTTCTAGATGTGATATTGTTGACCAAAACAACAGCTGTGAAATCTTGTTTTGGGTTTCTTTTATTATTTTTTCCCTGCACCTATTGCTGCTTAGACTTGTGATCTTTCTTCTCATGACAATACTATACATAAATGGCTTCCTTTGTGTAGCTGTCTCCTTTTGAAACATTCATATCATCTTTGATTTTGTTTGTATACCTACCACACTA
This sequence comes from Hedychium gardnerianum, assembly GCA_038050645.1. Lineage (NCBI taxonomy): Eukaryota > Viridiplantae > Streptophyta > Magnoliopsida > Zingiberales > Zingiberaceae > Hedychium > Hedychium gardnerianum. The sequence goes on from JBBUKS010000035.1 coordinate 4,602,020, forward strand.
TGATGTTCCCTAGCTTGAAGCACCATTGTGTCCCTTTGTAAACTTTACATGTTTAGTTAATGCACAACATTTGTCAAATTTAAACTTCCTAAAGCTTTAGCAGGAACCTAAGACCTTTCCTACAAAGGAAGGAAATAACTTGGAAGGAATGTAGAGAAAAAAAACTCATAGGAAAAGAATTGTAAAATATATTTCATCGGACTATTTTTAGTCACCCTTATACAAATAAAGGAGATATATAAAATTGTACGAATTATAGGGGCATTAAGCTAATAACTAATACCATGAAAGTTTCGGAAAGAGTGATAGAAAAAACATTTAGAAAGGAAACCATGGTCAATATGGATTCATGCTTGAAGGTTAACAATAGAAGCTATGCATCTTCGGACAACTAATTGAAAACTATCGAGAAAAGAAGCAAGCTTTACAAATGGTATTTGTCGACGTAGAAAAAACTTATGACAAGTTCTGAGGGAAATTATGTGGAAATTCAAGAAAAATAGGTGTTAGCGTAGTGTATATTGAAATAATTAGGATATGTATGAGGATGCAATGACAAAAGTGTAGATTCCAAGTGGATTAATCAAAATGTTTCCTATAAAGATAGGGTTATATCAAGGATTAACTCTAGTCCTTATGTTTTTATATTAATCATGGATGAACTCATTGGACATATTTAAGGCATGATTACCATGGTGCATGTTGTTTACATATGATATTGTTTTGGTAGATAAGACACGTGAAGGAATAAATGTTAAGGTTGAATTTTAGAGGGAAACACTACAAGTGAAGGGTTTACTTTTGGAGAGATGTTTTACATATAATACAAGTAGGATGGTTGAAATGCAGGAAAGTGTCAGGTGTTTTATGTGATCGTAAAGTATCTCTAAAACTTAAAGGGAAGTTATATAAAACGACGGTAAGACCTACTATGTTATATGAAGTTGAATGTTAGGTTATTACTCGAGTACACGAAGATGAGTGTCATAGAGATGAGGATACTAAGGTGAATGTGCAAATATATGAGGATGAATATGATAAGAAATGAGAACATTAGAGAAAAAGTTGGGGTTCCTATTGAGGGAAAACTCTAAGAGATGCATTTAAGATGATACAAACATGTACTGCGATGACCAATAAATGCTCCAGTTAGGTGATGTGAAACTATGATAAATATGCATATTAAACGAGAAAAAGAAAGATAAAAAGACTTGGTTAACAACAATAAAATAAGATAAATTTATTTAAATATAGATGATATAGTAGAGGATAAAATCGAATGGTGTAGGATGCTCCATATAGCCGACCCCACCTAGTGGGATAAGGCTGGTTGTTGTTGTTGACTATTTCCTTGAGAGTGAGGGAAACTTAAGTTATGAAATTTTATTTATCAAAAACATAATAAAAAACATTAATGGAAAAATTGGGAAGAACATTTTGAATTTTTTTCAATTCATATTTGAGTTATATTACATGTGAAGTGTGTTTTCCGTCCAAATCAGATGGAAATAATATAGAGAAAATTGGGGAAAGATTTCCCCTTTCCCTACCCATTTCTGCTAAAGGAAACCGAAGATTGAGAAATTTCTCTCTCATCTTATTCTTTTTTTTAGTTTCTTTCCCCCATAGAAAACACACCCTAAAAGGAAATTAAGAGGTTCATGTGTGATATGGAATGAGAATTATAAAACTTGCTTACTTGTATGACTGATTTCTATTTTTTACTTGTTGCAATTTTGCTTAGTAAGAGGAAAAAAAATGCAACAGAAAACAAGGGATTATTTCAATTAGCTAACATTTTTGTGAAAGAATGTTAACTATTACTCTCCAATTCTGCACACAGATCTCAGTAGCATAAAAACATACATGCTCAGCACATTTATGTGCTGATTTATTAGAAGCATGGCTTTTAACTAAATTCTATCCCAAGCATTAAGCAATAAGATGGTGAGTTTTCATAGGTATTCAGTGGAGTCATTTACTATGGTGCTGTTGTGAGTGATCTGCAATCCATATTTCAGAAAACTATACAAACAATTGTAAGATACTCTTGCATGTTGGTCCCATGTTTGTACGGTGAATTCCAATGAGCTAGCTGAGTCGTGTGTTAAATGGGGAAAGAATTTTGTAATTACCAATACTAGTGGAGTTCATACACATTTTTTTCTGCTTGGATATTATGCTACATTTGATTAGAGATCATTTTTTATTTATCCCAAAGCCAAAAGCTTAATCCATTAGAAGAGGATTCTAACTCTGCTTCTAGTTTATGATTGCCTAACTAAGGCCAAGGAGAAACGATGCCAATGGATTATTTGTTTCCCTATTTTGAATTAGTTTTATCTATTTCTATGGAGTTAAGGGAATATCTATGGTATATTCTTCCTTCTGTTTGCTTCCACATGAATTTGTCATGACCTTGGTTGTAAATTTGAGTAATTGGGTCAGTTTCTGTTCACAAAGAATATTTAATTGATGGTGAACAAACATGGGACTTGATACAGTGTGTGAGTATTTCTTAGATTAAGCATCATAACTTAAGCTATCAGTATACCTTACACTCTATCAATCTTAAGTTATGATGCTTAATGTTATGACATCATAACTTAAAATATGTCATGTGAGTATAGTATCAATAAATTCTCACAGGTAAATGTTTTCTGAGATGTGATCAGGCATAAATGCAGAGTATCCGTTCATGTCTATGGAATTATTTATTTTTTGTTATAATGTAGGTTCTTATTCCAATTGCTAATGGCTCAGAAGAAATGGAGGTTATAATGCTGGTGGATATCTTGAGGCGAGCAAAGGTGAATGTTACAGTTGCCTCGGTTGAAAAATCCAAACGGATAATAGGTTCTCAAAACATAAAACTAATGGCGGACTCATCAATTACGGATTCTTCAAAGTCAACATATGATCTTATCATTCTTCCTGTACGTCAAGTTTACTACTATCTTCTATTTGCCTTGAACGTTTTGTTTATATTATTACGAACTGCTTTTTGTCTTAATCATTGTCACATCAACCTACTACTTACCACTGTTTTTAGACTTCATGTTCTACCTGAATCATTCTGATTGAGTATTACAGCTAACATGCTTACAATATAAGCAAAGGATAGGAGCTTTATGTTGTTTGTGTGCCAGTAATAAAAATATTCAACTGGAAAGTGCAACCTATATACTCTGTACACAGCCCTATCGAGAGGAATAGAATATTTTAGCAAATTCTTAACAGTTAGTCAATGTTGTAGTTTAGGTTTGGGCACATCCTTTTTGGGTACTGAATGTCTTTTGTTAGATTCTTTATAAGCTAATCCTTCTCCCTTTTTTAAGGGAGGAACTGCTGGAGTTGAGCGATTTCAGAAGTCTAGAATCCTGAAGAAATTGCTCCGGGAACAAATGAAAGCTGGAAGAATATATGGTGGCATCTGCTCATCTCCAATAATACTACATAACCAAGGCTTGCTGAAGGTGATATTGTCTGATTGCCATACTAAGATCTTCCAAGTCTAATGCAACCGAATTAACCTGGTATTTTCTTTACAGGATAAACTTGCTACGGCTCATCCTGCTGCCATTGCGAAGTTAACTGGCGAAGTCTCTGAGAATAGTGGAGTGGTAATAGATGGGAAGGTCATTACTGGAAAAGGTCTCTGTACCGTTGTCGATTTTTCTTTGGCCATTATAAGCAAGTTATTTGGAAATGGCCGGGCAAGAAGCGTAGCTGAAGGGATTGTGTTCGAGTATTCGGGGTCCTGAGAGCCAAAACCTTCTTAAATACTCACAGATGTTGATAAGAAAATTACACAAGCATAGAACAAGGACACAAATTCGAGATGTATTTGGATATATCAAAGCACATGATGATGTATGAGTCAGTTTGGAGCTGTGTACCATCATGATCAGATGATCCTTTCACTCTCGAAAGGACTGCAACTGTTCTTGGTGCTTCGCTGAGGTAATTCACATATCATTCCTGCGATCGTTGTTCTTCATGTTTGATAATGAACAGATTTAACTTGTGCGACAGTTGATTCTCATTAGATTTGTCGAGTCGTGCGAGTTAAACTGGAAATCTATACTGCAGAGGATGGATCATGTTTTGCTCTTGTAGTCTTGTTGCATCTATGGCTTAAGAACTTATGTGAGGAGTTGTAACCGGTCAATTTTAGCACACTTTTTTTTTTATGATTAATGATTAGTAATTTTAATTCCTTTTTTCTCCTTCTATGGAATACAGTTAGTATGTTCATGAGAAATTGTATTTTCTTATATAGGTAATTTCGTAATTTATATGCTTATTGATCAATATATAACTAGTTGAATTTTATATTGTATCAATCAGTTTAATAAAAAAAATATAAAATAGAAATTGTATAATTTTATTGAATATGGAATAAAGCAACAGCAGGAGCGTATGTTTTGAAAATAATTAATTTAATTTTATAATTTTTTTTATTGAATATCAGGATAAATTAAAAATGTTAATAGAGATTCATTTAAATGGATAGTATTTTTAAGTTCGTTGTAAGAAATTTTTTATAACGTATCATAATTAAAATTAAAATTTTAGATTCTTAGTTGTCTATTAGAATACTTAATTATTAAGTCATTATTCGGGAACAAGAAGGTAACTCTTTAATTCTTTTGCATCGTTAAATAAAAATGACCTACGAAGTATTAGTCCGTGGTGGGATGAATCAACAGTATCTTTAATTCGTCCATAAATTATGTTATGAGATTGTATTATTGGAGAGACATGACTTGTTCAAGGAACCGTCTTTCATCTAGGTGTATCGAAGTAAATCAAGATAATTGAATGACCTATTTAATGAGAGGGATATATTGGTGAGACATGTGACGAAAAAGTAACTCATTCATCTTAGACATTTTTCATAATTGATTTCACCGCGAATTAAAGAAAACAAATCATCGATCACCGAACGAACTCTCTGTGTGAAAGGAATTTTATTTTCAAAAAATTTGATTCTTACTTTTATTTGACAATCTATCATCCAAATATTAATTCATTATTATATTCCCGTGGAATAATTTATGATTAATATATGATTTATTATCATCGTAAAATTTAAAAATCAAATTTTGATTAATTCATCATGAGATTTAAGAATCAAATCCTGACTAGTAATTAAAATTTTATCCTCTCTCATACTAATTACTATTTAAATTAGCTAAACTAATTTTTATGATTTTTTTTTATTAATCTAGAGTATTAAAATATATTATAATTAAAAATCAATCCATAAATATCTGATAATTCAATGTCCTTCCATCGAACCGTAGCCCTGAGTGAGTGATTTCACTTTTACAGAAAAGAACTATCGCTCTAATTTGACAATCTACCGTACCCTACCCTCCAAGTACGGCTATGCCCGCTGGACGTATTTTTGGAGAGACATGCCAAACGGGAAGCATCGTTTACTATCAAATTAACTGCTTGTCATAAATAACGTTGCGCCCCATCCAAAATCTCACATATATCCACCGCGACGGAGAAGGCAGGTAGAAGAGCAATCGGAGATCGAAGAAGTAACGGCGATGTCGACCTCGCTCAAGTCCGCGGCTCTTCTAGAGCAGATGAAGGCCCATCTCGCCACGGACGCCGGAAAGCAGATCGCCAACAAGATCGGCCTCGTCTACCAGTTCAACATCGCCCCAAAGGTCCTTCTTTTCCATCCTGGTTCCCATTTTCCCCAAACCCTAAATAAATTATATTCCTTGCTCTTTCGCTCTGCAGAAGATTGGAGTGGATGAGGAGATCTACGTTGTCGATCTCAAGCAAGGAACGGTCACCGAAGGTCTCTCCGTTCCCTATTTCCCATCAATTTCGTCGTTGATGTATCATTCTAAAAATTGTTGTTTTTCTTTTTTTCCAATCTCCCTTTTGAACAACGAGTTAGGCCCGTATGATGGGAAGCCAGATGCTACCTTTTCCTTTACGGATAACGATTTCCTGTCCATTGCGACAGGGAAGATGAACCCGCAGATTGCATTCATCAGGTAATGTTCCGCCTTAAATTTATGTAAAGAAAAAGTATTTTGGGGGTTTGATTACGGATTTTTTTTTCTCTCTTGAATTATTACAGAGGAGCGATGAAGATTAAGGGAAGTATAAGTGCAGCTCAGAAGTTCACACCTGATATCTTCCCCAAGCCATCAAAGCTTTAAACCGGAAGCCTGGTGGTGCTCCCTTTACTGCAAACTAGTGTATGCTCTCATTGTTCTGTCTGTTCTAGTTTTTATAAAATAAAAGATAAAGGAAATCAAAATCAGCTAAAGGTTTGAGTAGCATCATTTCACTGAACAAATCATACTCTTGTTATCTGTAGACATTGTTTTCATGAATGAAATAATTATTGTGTTGAATTAAGCCTATTCTTAGTTATTTATTTGTTTGTTCAGAAATTACTTCCACAGTCTTTACCAGCTTCCAAGGCCTATTTCTATCTCTATTGAGTTTAGTATTGTAAATGTTGTATGATATGATATTGTTGTTTACATTCCGCATTTGCTGCAGAACTTACCCTTGGAAGCATAGTTATTTAAGGTGTGAGGTGCCCAAAAGCGCATAGGTGTTGTGGGCCCTGAGGTACTAGATGTAAGGTGAGGCACACGCCTTACTGAAGTAAGGCGCTTTGGTATAAATTTATACAATTCAAACATATATAAGAAATTTCCGTCGAAATATTTCACTAACAAAATTATAATTCATAAACTATTAAACAATAATGTAAATATAAAATTCACTAACATTCAAATATTGAAATAGTTTATATTCGTAATCAAAATCAAACTTCAAGTTAAAGAAAGAACGAACTTCAAATATTGAAGAGTCACGCAGAGAGAAATAAGTTTGCAAGGGAGGTTGATGTTCATTTTCTAGGGAGAGGAAGAGTCAAGCAAGAAAAATGTGCCTCATTCATGCAACCTAATTAAAGGTTGATGTTCATTTTCTAGGGGAGACAAAGAGTCGCACAAGAAAAATGTGTCTCCCCAGACATGCATGCAACCTAATTAATTTAAAGGGTAATTAAAGGTATGAGTTGGGCTTTAATTATTATTTTTTACTTCAATAAGGCAAGGGAAATCGCAACTTAAGCGCGCCTTAACCTCTCAAAAGGCACACGCTTAAGCGCGCTTCTTTCAAGTATTGCAAGTGGGTCACTATCTAAGCGCAAATGGTGCACCTGGCCGCGCCTTACGCCTAGGCTTAGTCAGGCGCGCGCTTTTCACAACTATACTTGAAGCCATCCAACAACGGCCATTTTACCAAATCACACCCTTTGTATTTGATCTTTTGATCAAATCGCACAGTATTTATTTTATACCAAATTACATCCCCATCATAAATTTTTCCCATATTGTCCTTAATTTTCAAGCTCTTTCAAAATCAAAATGTAAATCGAGTTACAAATTAGCTTGCCAATCAATTTACACTTGGATTCTGGAGGTAACTTAAACACCAAGGATAATATCAGAAAATTTTATTGCCATTCTAAAACCAATAGTGGAGCATGATTTGATCAAAGACAAACACAACGGGTATCTCGTTTGGTACAATGCCCTTATACATTTATCTTTTTTTTGCATAGTTTTTACAGACCTTTACTTGAGATCAGTTCTCAAGCTAAAAGACTCTGTGCTTCTGCTATTTATTATTGTTGGAGGAATAGTAAATGTATTTGCATTTCTCATTGTATTTGACTTTTATTTTAATAAAAAGTAATGCAGTTCAATTTCATTTTCAGTTTTTTCCAAGCAAGCTGGTGTTCTGTGTTTTTTTTTCTCCTCATCTATTGCCAGATTCAAAAATCTCAGCACCTAATCAAATTACTTGAACACTATATGTTGTAGTTGTGAAACTCATCTTCATTTTTAGGATATATTATGAATCTTTCATGTCTGTTTCCAATATCTTATTAATTTTGTTTCAGTCAGTATAAAAGAAAAGGTTTCAGTTTGTTATTCTTCACCTTTGCACGAATGACTGAAGCTGTTTAAATTTTAAATTTGAAAAATTGTTACATAGAGAAGAAATAGGATACTGAACAGAGGTAAGGATTTGTTAATAATTCTAATCTCGTATCTTATACATAAAGTTGACTTTGTTTTGTTGTGTAATCCTTGAGGATTTATGTATGCACTATTAGAGTTTTTTATGTGTTTTTTTTTTTCCATAAGCATTTAGTTTTCTAGTAGTCTAGATTATGTGGTGTTTGCTTCTATCACTCTTAGCCCTGTGGCTTCTGTCTAGTTCAATTTAGGTTGCAAAACTGAGGGAAAAATGTGAACATCTCAAAAATCAATTGGATTGTCTGTTTTAGTAAATTCGCTCATAAGTCAAAATGAATATTCATACAAATCTATAAGCACATATCTATACCACCATAATGAATCCACCTCTTAAGTTGCAACGAAATCAATTTTGTTTCGTCTCATTATGTTCCGTTCCATTCATAATTACATAAAAGGAGTCAGAAATAGTGGTTGCCGCCTGTCTAGGTATAAAGTGCCTTCTTTTGCTTATAATGAAGGTTTCAAGTCAATTACAATAACAAATGAAGGCCAAAGACAAACTTAACATAGTTATTGATATATATGATGCCACAATTGATATATATATGATGCTACATAAAGTTCAATGGTAATGATGTATTCTTACTAATTGATGAAACAAGGTTAGGCAAAAGGGTATCCTTTATTATTAAAATCATCACAAAAATATTTTTTTAAATTTTTTTAATGAAAAGGGCACCTAAATAAAATTTTATATTCACGTTTCTAATTTAATTCATTTTCCCTAAGATTCATCTAGTAAGAACCTCTATTCCCAGAGCCTCTACTCAATTGAGCTCTTCATTCTCGGTGGTAAAAAGTCATACATTAATTCCAGACGCTTCACATTATCGGTCTCATAACAATTTATAGAGAGATAAATCACATTTTTTTTTTTTAAATAGTGATCATTGCATGAAGAGAGTGAGCTCTTCATTCTTGCTTGTTCTTGAAGGTACCTCTCACGTCCCCACGAGATGGACTGATGGCTAGTGCATGAGGTGTTGTCACAATGAGATCTGAGGTTCAAATCCTGACTAGTAGTCAGGTTTCTGCTCTCTCTCATGCATTGGTCATTGTTCGGGCTAGCTAGACTAGTCCCCGTAATTTACCTCCTCCATGTTGGTCCTGAGACGGATTGGCGGAGGGCGCTGGGGGCGAGCGTTTCGCTTTTTTATCACAATTAAAGGTACCTCTCACATATCATTGATCTTGCTTGATCATCAGGTAGAAATCATCTCATATTTCTTTAGTTTATTGCGAGAAATCCCTTGATTAAACTCTTCCACTCCATCAACCTCATCATTCCTTGCTTGTTGGTCGAAAGGTTTTTAGAAGGTTCTCCCACCTTGTTGAGCTTTCCTAATCGTCCAATGTTGATTCACATCTTAAATAGCTTAACAAATTCAAACTATTCTTCTTTTTTTTTCCCACAATACTGTTTGGTTTTATGGAATCGGTTCAATGGGGTTATTAAGGAGAAAAACATGCGATAAGGTTGGATTCTAGAACCATTTTGATGAAAAATGAAAAAATAGTGCCCCTTTAATAAAAAAAAGTAGTTTTTGATGAGTCAAACACATATAAGAGTTATGCAAAAAATATACATGTGTAATTTGTTTGAAATAGTTGCACATTTTTTGTTTCCTTGTTTTATTTTTGTTTCCAACATTTTATAAAGTGATGTTTTATTTATTTTTGAATAAATTCATGCCATCTTTTATAACAATAATACAAAACTTCCTTTCCAAACTTCCTTTGGATTAGGAGGATTATTGTGAATGAGATGAAGGAATCTTTGGATTAGGAGGGCAATTTCTTCCTTGCCTCCTAATCTTCCTTTTCCTTCAAGCCATTAACTTTCTTAATCTTTCCAAACAAAATTAATTTAGGAAGTGAGGAGGAGAAAATAAGGTAGCTTTACTTTATTTTTATTTGTTGTCTTTAATCCCTATAATTTTGTCTTAAGTTTTAAATATTTGGGCATTATCTTCAAAACTTGAAATTATTTTCAAGAAAAATAATTATTTTTTCTTATTTCCCATGATCGCAAAATTTATCTTTCAATTATTTCATCATTTTTTTAATCTTAAAGAATTCATGAAGCTTATTGACACGCCAATGTTAAATTATATTTCAACTCCAATAAATTTTGCATGGATGATTATACGTATGAAACTATGTTGAGCATGGCAAAATTATTGAATTTATTGCACTAACATTCAATTTTTTTTTGTTAAATTATCTAAATATATTTTTTTTTAGATTTATATTTCCTTAGAGAGAGAACAAGAAGCCATGCAATGGCAGAAACAAAGAATTTTTTTTAGATTTATATTTCTTTTTCATCACTTGAAATTTCATCAACTTCATCATCATTCCCAGCAAAACATGACCTTTCTTTTTCCATAACCCTAACAATCCTCCCATATTCCATGACAAAGGTCTACAAATATAAGGCACAAAACATGGAGAAATAGGAAAACATGATGAAATTCTATCACCTCCTACTCTCCCAAACACTTCAACATTGCTTAATGAAGAGTGTTTGTCGTGTCAGACACTATTCTTCTGGGTGTACACCAATGCAATTTGTCATCCTAACACCTTGTTTGGCTTGTGAACCAAAAGAACCCAAACACTGAAAAAAGAGACGGCGGAGCAATTTGATGATATGAACACAAAACATGTTAACACAACAGCACCTCTCGAATCTGTTAAATAGTGCATCTACTTAACTTTTTAGTTCTTTGACTTAATTCCTAAGAGATTCATCTGCCACATTTCCAATTCTTTGAAGGCATAGCTTACATTATTATGACTTATTGTAGGGACCAAGCCTTCTGATGCCAGACCAACAATAAAGCTTCTCTAAGCCTCCGGAGCTACGGTATTTCGAAAGGGTGCCAAGTTACTACCCAAATATCCACAGTTCGATCATCAGCTACGACGTATTTATAAAATTTTTTCCTTCAAATGGAGTGCGCCACGGAAAATTGGATTCCGCCTGCCGCGAACGTTGCCCGATTTATCTTGATGGCCAATGAAAGATTTTCATGAGACTAAACCAATTATCCCAAATTCGATGTTAACTGATTCATCACAACAATAAAGCTTCTCTAGACCCACTTGTTTTTTCTTCAACTTGTTCATTCCTACTTTACTCTCAGCCATCCAAATTTTGCATTGCCTCCAAAAGTTCAAAGTGGCCTTTCATTTTTTTCTATACACAAACTCACAAGTGCTATAGTTTTTCAAAAGATTACAGCCATTCAGTATCAAACATGTAATAATACCATGACAACCCACAAAATTGAAAAAGTATTCGATCATTTCATCCATGTGGCAGTGGTTCCTCTCCCTTTTATAAAAATTATATTAGGAGACTTCATTTGACGACCGTGCAACATTCCACAGAACATATCGATAGAGTAACTACTACTCAAACAAGGAAAACTTACTGCATGTTCATAAAGGAAGAACGTCTCTCTTGTAGTAGAGCCGCATGAATACAAGAATAACAATTATCTAACATAACACGCGACAAATCTGTGAGCTTTTAGCTCGATTGATATGCAAAATCAAGATCATGATCCTGCGAATTGTTCTCATCTTCATGCATATTGACATGCAAAAATCAGCTCATGATTGTTCGAATTCTTATATTCATGCTTGTTGGCATAAATATTAGCTTTAGAGTTTGATAAAGGAGAAGCCATACAGTGGAAAATGGTAACACGAACGGTAACTTGCAGGGGAAAAAATGATTTACCTCATTGAAGTCCAGAATCAGAAGCATTTGTGACTTTCAAGCTTGCGTAGAGTTCACTCAAATCTGGATACCTGTCCTTATAGGCGATGATGTACTTCTCTACGAATTTGATCTCGGAAACATTCATGTATGTTGCCACTTTGTAATCACTTTCACAGTGTCCCCTAGACTTCAAGGATGCCAAGATCCCATGTCTCGGAATCAACTTTCTCTCCAAGCTCATTATCAATAGTACTGGATGCGTAGCGATGTAAGAAGATGCAAATCCAGCTTCATTTATCAAGAACTCCGTATTTCTCTGCAAAGTCTTCAAAGACCTTCCCGGCATAGCAGGATACTTTTGGAATGCTGCAACAACATTGTCCTTCGACCACCCGAAGCTCCGGAACAACTCCATTTGCATCTTGAACTTCTTTGGACTGATCACGAAGAGTGCACACAGAGTGCAATGGAACATCGCCGATGTCCGTGGCACTCCGAAGTCCTCCACGCGACTAATCAAGGACTTCAAGAAATCAGCATTCTGTGCCACGATCAGTGGGCGATTCTGCAAGATAAAGGCAAGCTTTAGGCCGTCCAAACCACATTCTCGAAGCAACTCAAGGTTGGGTTGGATCTTCTTCTCGATACTGTACACAAGAATCCCTTGTCTTCTCTTGAACAACTTCACCAGCGCATCCTTGGACCCGAGAAGGCCTTGCCAAAATTCGATCTTAGGCACAATGCGTTCGTGATTGATTCTGACGGTGGAGGGATTCGACCGGACGAGGTGGACTATGTCGGATGGGGAGAGACCTAGATCTTCGAAAGCTCGGAACTTTGGGGCAAGTGTCTTCTCTACATCCAAAAGAAGACATTTGGGCAAGTAATGTAGGAGCTTTTTTACCGATGCGTCATCGAAGCCGTAACTTTTGAGGAAAGCAAGGACGGAGTCGGGCTGCTGCCGAGATTGGATGCCCTTGAGAAGCTTCGAGGCCTCGGTGGCCTTCTCCTGGTCGAAGCCACATGAGTCGACGAGGTATTGGGCCATGCACATGTGCTTCCCAGTGGTGGATGCGGTGGCGGCGGCAGTGGCGGAGGCCGAGTAAGGTAAGACGGCAAAGAGGAGGGCAGCATCGTTGGGGCGAGGAGAAGGAGTGGAAGACACGGTTTTGCAGAAGAGGGAGAAGTAAAGTAGCCTCTTCATCGATCTCTCCTCCTCTCTTTTGGAGATTCCGATTTGATCTTTGATCTTCTCCCGAAACCCTAGCGGCTGATAGCAGGTGGGAATTTTTTTCCTTCTGATTTTGTCAACTTATCCTCAGGTTAAATTCGTCGGATAAAGAAAGTTCGTGAAAATTACATTTCACTACTCAAAGGTTTTATAATTTTCAAAAATTTAAAATGTCCATAAATAATTTGAAAGTTCATAACGTCTTCTAAATAGTTTTCAAACTATTTATGGACATTTTGACGATCTCAAAAATAACTTTCAAACAATTTATGGACATTTTGAAAGTTCTTCGCATTATGCAATCACTTTCTTTTAAAAATTTAAAGACGTAATAAATTTGGTCCATTCACTCCGTTAGTGTAAAACATATCTCCTCGAAGTGCTGATGGACGAAGAGAAGGAATTACTGTGAATGGATGAAGCTATCTCGACTCTGGTATAATCCATCTTTTTTAGTTTCTTCAAAGTAAATTAGAGCATGAAAGATGAATGGCTCAATAACACTTAGAAAAGTGTTGGAGACCCTTAGCCATAGAAAGAAAACTATTATTGAAGTAATTGAAATCTATCAATTATAATTTACAATCAAATAATTCATGATTTTGAGACAAGACATTAAGTTCGTCATATGACTATTATCTGTTATGTTTCTGTTATATGATAATAGTAAAATGATTTTACAAATTCAACATAGTGACGTTCAAAGAAGCAGA
>JBBUKS010000035.1:4622669-4641974 GCA_038050645.1 Hedychium gardnerianum
ACACATTTCCTCAAACATCTCAAGTGCGTGACCCAATTAAACTAAATCACATGTCATCCCACTAAGTGAAAGCCAAAAACACTACAATTAATCCCAAATCACCAAACTACATACTACATAACCATACATGCATTCTTTAACCGCTCAACCCTAACTTGAATTAGCCTAATGCTAACAATTGCATTCCAACATTATGTTATCTACTATATATGGAAGCTACAACTTGCATGAACATCTAAAATTCAACAATAATACCCTAACCACATATCCATCAACACAACACTCATCCAAGAATTAAAACATAAAATATCACCAAGACTTACCTATACCGTGATGAATAGATCTCTCCTAGGTTTCTGGTGGAGGATAAATGCAGGGGTGATAGCTGCCGATTGCCTGGAGCAGAAATCGAATTTATTCCACCGTATCAGAAAAAGCCACCACAAAAAGTCTATATTCAGCCTTACCTTAACTGAACAAATCATTGACCCAATTAGGGCTCATTGACCCAATTAGGCCTGCGTAGATCTCCACTGGCAGCTATCGGCAGTGGAGTTGGTCGAACAGAGGAAAGAAATTGGTAGCTGGAGAACTGAGTAAGTCAATGGTAACCGAAACTAGGGCTCGATGGATTGGAGTAGAAGAATCAGAAATTGTTCCACTCAAATTTGTGATCTAATCCAAAATAAGAATCCACAAAACCTTTAAACAGGAACTATCTGACCTCTATCCGACGACCAAGGCTTCGGGGAACTACTCCGGTGGTGTTGACCGAAAAAGGTACAATAAACTCTACGACGGTTGCTCGGTGGAGGAGACACAGTATCAAGAATCGACCTGCTCCCTCCTGAACGAACAGCGACCTCCTGGAACCCAATTCGGCCGGAGCTTGAAGCTTGCGATGGCCGGCGATCTCGGAAAGAAGGAGACGATCGAGGGAAGGAAGGAACGCCGACGGCTGTGCACTCCGATGAAGAGAAGGAATCGCGAGATCATGAGTGGCTGCGGTGAGAATCGAGTGAAAACAGGCGAGTGGCTCGGGTGGAGTAAACTTAGGCTTTAATAGTTAAAAACCTATGGTTAGATAAATGAACTTAGGTTAATGGCTATTATCAACTCCCAATTTAAATAAGGTTCATTTTATTTAATCCCTAATAATTTTATATAATTTCATTTTAACCCCCGAGAATTTCTAAATTAAAATTCCTAAACTTCTTATTGAGTTATATAAAAAATTTTACGGCTTAACTTTATTTTGTCATAGTTAACATTAGGTAAGGTAATTTTAGCATGATATGACACAAATTTGTCCTTAGAATTATCATGCTTCCTATTTTTATGATAATAGGCATTAAAATCATAATATTTATGTCTAGGATCCATTTTATCATTATGTGAAGAAATATCATTAACTAATGATATCTTAGTTTTGCTTTTAGAAACTCCCCCTTGATTTGAGCTTTCTCCCTTGTTGAGCCTCCTCTTTGGACATTAATTTTGATAATGTCCTTTTGAAAGCACATGAAGCACACAATGTACTCTTTGCCCTTTCTTATCAAGGTTTCGGCCTCCTTTGGCTTCTCCTTCATCTTGGGTGTTAATTAAGTCTTTTTCTTTTTCATTTTGGGATACTTGCTCTTATAGTGTCCTTTTTCTCTACACTCAAAATATATACTATGCTTTTTATATTTATGAATTGAGCTTGCTATACCTTCATGATTTGTACTCCCTTGACTTGTAGAGGTGGAACACACTTCCTCGTTGGCTTCGGATGTTGAGGTATCTTCTTGTTCCAATGCCAATAGCCTATGCTCCCCCTCAATTTTTGAGGTGGATGCCTCTTCAATATCTTTCTCAGATGTTGAATACTTCTCAACCTCCGAATCCTCAAATTCTTGATCCAACGAGTCTCCTCTTTGGATTTGTTTTCATTTGGCATTGAGGTTAGATTTTCATGGAACTTGGCCAACTTACTCCATAATTCTTTGACATCTTGGTATATTCCTATCTTACACACAATCTCATTAGGCAAAAGATTAACCAATAATTTCGTTACCTTTCATTTGCCTCGAATTTTTGAATTTTTTCTTCATTCCATTTGCTCTTCCGGAGAGGTTTTCCCTTTGAATATTTTGGAGCTTTAAATCCTTTCATTAGAGCAAACCATTGCTTTATGCCCATCATCAAGAAATTCTCCATTCTTGAATTCCAAAGATTGAAGATTCCTAATCTGAAAGGCGGTGGTGCTCAGATGCCATATTCAAATCCATCTCGAAATTTTATTTTGAAGTTGAGCTCTTGTTGAAAATAGAGGGCTCACTTCTTCTTCTTCCTCTAACTCTTGCTTCTTCTGGCGATTAGTCCGATGAAGAGTGACCTAGCTATGATACCACTTGTTAGGACCCGTATGAGCTAGAGGGAGGGTTGAATATCTCACTTCACTTCTTTGAAATTGAACGACATCGAAAACTTGAAGCGAAGACTCCAAAACGCTAATGCCTTTGATTTTACTTGGTATCCACCTTCTTGAGGTGACTAATCTAAGGGTCCACTCCTCACACTCACAGCTCCACTATGAATACCTCATTCTTAAAAACTTTTCAGAGGCGGAGCAGCCTCGTACAATTCAAACATGAGAATACAACAAGAATACAAGATACACAAGTAAATACAATCGAAAATGATTTTACAATGAATAACCTTGCTTACTTGATCTCTTATTACGTGGAAATGCCTCTGGATCGGTTGGAAATGCAATATCACTTCGCTTCCAACTTCTCAAGAACCGACTCCTTCAAAAGCTCTATGAACACCCTTTTCTTGGGATGTCATCAGGCTGATTTACACCTCTCAATCGATTGACTTTACCCCCAATCGATTGCCATATCCGATCAACAGTTCAAAATATATAGAATGACTCTTTTTTACCCATCCAATCAATTGGTGAGTCATACCAATCGATTGGTTAACCTCTAATTGATTGCCCCAATCGATTCATAAGCCTTTAGTTCGCTCGAGAACTTAGGCTGAATCGATTGTCTCAATCGATTCACAAACCTTTTGTTCACTCGAGAATTTTGGCCAATTGATTGCCAGGCATTTTGTTCGCGAGAAAACCTTTGCCAATTGATTGGTAGGCGACATCAAGCCAATCGATTGCACCCAATTAATTACCCAACCCTTAAACCCGAATTTCGGGTTTAGGATTTACTAATCGATTGACACTTTCTGCAAATCATTGGTAACCCTAAATTCAGATTTTCAAGTCTGAGTTCGGGTCTTGCCTGATATCTGGTTGACCTCAACCTAACAAGACTTTCTCTGTCCAACATCTAGTCATCCGTGACCTGTTGGGATTTTCCGTTGCCCAATATCTGGTTAACCTTGACCTATTGGGACTTCCTCGTTGCCTAGCATCTGGTCAATCTTAACCTGCTAGGACTTTCTCACTCATGCCAAGTGTCTGCTCTTCCATGACCACTTGAACTTCACCTAGTTTCCAACTAGGTCTTCTACCGTCTAGCCCCGCTAAGACTTCAAATGCCTAATTCCCAACTAGATCTTCCATCGCTTAACCTCACTAGAACTTCAATTGCCTAGTTTCCAATTAGATCTTCCACCGCCTAACCCTGCTAGGACTTCAATTGCCTGATTTCCAACTAAGTCTTCCACCACCTAGCTCCGTTAGGACTTCCATTGCCTATTTCCCAACTAAGTCTTCTACTGTCTAGTCTCACTAGGTCTTTCCTCTTGCCAGCTTCTCGTTGGACTTCTGATATCGTCAAGTATCCAGTCAACCTTTGATCCACTTGGACTTTTTCATTGCTTAGCCCTGCTATGACTTTTCCTTGCCTAACCTCAGTTAGGACTTTTCCTTACCTAACCTCAGTTAGGACTTTTCCTTACCTAACCTCAATTAGGACTTTCAGTTACCTAACTTTTAGTTAGGACTTTCACTTGCCTAACCTCCGGTTAGGACTTTCCGTTACCTAACTTCTAGTTAGGACTTTCACTTGCCTAACCTCTAGTTAGAATTTTCACTTGCCAAACTTTCAGTTAGAATTTTCACTTGCCAAACTTCCAGTTAGAACTTTCCCAAGTCAAGTATCTGGTCGTCCTTTGACCTACTTAACTTCTCTTTAACATATTGTCAAACATCAAAACTCAAGCTCGAGCCAACCCGAACTTAGTCAACTTGGTCAACCTTGACTCGAGGATGATTGCACCGACATTTATCCCTAAAGCCACAAATAAGGATGTCAAAATGTGGCAATAAAGCATGTGTATCCTACAGGTAATGATGTTAGATGAGTGGATAATGTTATGAGACAAATATAAACTAATATATATATCCAGTCTATGACATAATGCAAAAAGAAAAAAAAGAGTGATATGGACGTATCATAGTAGTATCCCTAGATGTCACTGGTAAGATGCAGGTAATCAAGACTCTATACAGGACATAGTCCTATACCCTCAATGAGAGTGATATGAAGTTAGTCACTATGGGAACCCTCTCCTCCCCATAAAAATACAAATGAATGGTATCTAAAGTGATGTGGGAGTAGGGCTCACTGAAGGACAACTCTCTGTGAGGGTAACACAGAAATAGACAAGTCGATGGTCTAAGTCCTCAATGCTCACTCAAGATTGTAGGGGAAAATCTAAAATTTCTCCCAGCTACTCTAGTAGAGTAGGTCACATCGTCAACCTTGACTAGCTTATTGTAGAATTGGATACACAATGTTGTGTTAACCGACTGGCTACAATAAACTAGTTGGTCGAGACGATAGTAGTCAATAATCTCTATGATGTTGGAGTTGTAAGGTTGCAAACAAAGTTCCACATTAAAAACACATGGGAAAGATCATGAGATTATAAGGAAAAGATATCTCCATTGGTATGAGGTCTTTTGGGTAGAGCCCAAAAATAAATCCATGAGAGCTTAGGCCCAAAGTGGATAATATTATACCATTGTGGAGATATCTAAATTTCTTCGGTCCTAACAATTTGTATCAGAGCCTGGACTGTCAGAAAGTCTAATTGTTGATTGTGTATAAGAGCTATGGTCTAATCGAACCATGTGAGTAGAGTATTAACCTCGAATAAAGGAAGTAGGGGCTCCCGTGTCCGGATCAAGAGGATCAGACACTAGGCAGGAAGTCCTAGTTGCGGCTAGGTAAAGAAGTCCTAGTAGGTTCGGCGGACCGAGGGGCAGGAAGACCTGGTGGGTTGAGGATCGGACGAGAGGCCCTATGGTCCTTTGTTTGAGGGAAGATTGTTGGGATTGCAAGGTTGCAAACAAAGTCCCATATTGAAAACACATGGGAAAGATCATGGGCTTATAAGGGAAAGATATCTCCATTGATATGAGACCTTTTGGGTAGAGCCCAAAAATAAATTTATGAGGGCTTAGGCCCAAAGTAGATAATATCATACTATTGCGAAAATATCTAAATTTCTTCAGTCCTAACATATGATACTTATGCAATGTCTAGTAAAAAATGGTCTACTCAGATACCTAGTCTTTAATGAAATGTATGTATGAGTAGTAAATTTAATCCTAAGTTGCTTAGTAGGAAAATGATTATCACTGGATGAGATGTCATCAATATCAGTGGGGGTTAGGAACTCGCTTTTTCCTAAACAAATATATATAGATTTTTTTTAAAAAAAATGTTGCTTTAAATAAAAGGTTTGATTTTATGGGTTACCTTGGAGGCATTGTGTTAAAAATGACAACCTAGATTGCTTGAATGTGAAATGGACACGCGAAAAGGGGGAAAAATGAGTTTGGAGGCATGTGGAAGGCGCCCGGAGCTGTCTACTCTCGGGGCATATATAAACCCATTTGAGACACCTCTGTTGTATGAGGGCGCCTCAAATTGCCTTAACCGAGGGCACCTCAGATGGGCCTAGGCGCCTCAGATGCATTTTGGCGGAATTTTTGACGCCTTTGTGTGGAGCACCTCAAATGTTCAGGGGCGCCTTTGTTCGAGAGGCTGAGGTCGCCTTGGATGAATCGGGGTGCCTTCGTTCGAATGTTTCATTTTTTTTTTTAATGAAAACTTTACTTTAAAAACAAACATTTATCTAAGACAATGTCCTTGGTAAATGTCTAACTTTTTTCTGACTTGAATGATATAAAAAATCATTAAGTCTTGAAGAAGTTAACCACAAGTGATTGATTTTTGCAAAAAAAAAAAAAAAAAAAACTTTTTTTGGTTCATGTTGATGCACTTGCTCTACATCTAGAACCTCGGGTACATCCTATCCATCTCACACTAGTCTAAGTTTCTCAGTATATAGACTAGGTAAATCCTAGGTGTTTGTGAGATGCCAAGACTTCTAAATATATGAGAACATAGATTTTAGGATTCTAAGATAGGTTAAATTCAAGTTGTTTGTTGTTTTTATTAAAAATATATATATATATGAAATAATAATAATAATAATAATAAACAATTTTAGCAAAAAATGACGATGTTTATGATAAAAAAATGCATTAAGTCCTATTCTATCACACACATTCTTAGTTGTCATCGTAAATTGCTAAATTCAGATCCTGACAGTGGCTTAGTGAAAATGTTAGCCAAATTTGATTTGGATTCAACATAATTGAGTTCAACGTCTCCTTTGGCGACGTGATCCCTAACAAAATAATGTTTAATTTCTATATATTTTGTTCTTTAATGATGCATCCGATTTTTAGTTAAGTTAATTGAGCTTATGTCATCAAAAAAATATTTTATATTTTTATAATCTAAGTTAAAATCTTTTAATGTGTGCATCATCCATAATAATTGTGCTACACATTCATCCATTGCTATGTATTCTGTCTCAATAGTAGATAAAGTAACATAGTACTATTTTCTACTAAACCAGTTGACAAGTGATGGTCCAAGTAGTTGACATTCACCACTTGTATTTTTCTGTCTAATTTACAGCCGTCATAATCTGAGTCAGAAAATTCTATAAGTTCAAAATTAATTATCCTAGAGTATCATATTCCTACATTAATTGTGTTTTTTAGATATCTAAAGATTATTTTAACATTAGTTAAATGAGATTCCTTAGCGCGGGTTTGATATCTTGCGTACGTACTAACTACAAATAAAATATTGGGTCAGCTAGCAGTTAGGTATAATAGATTACCTATGACGCTTCTATAGTATTTAAGGTCAACTGATTTTCCATTTGGATCACTATCTAATGTTATATTAATTATCATTGGTGTTTTTATTTCTTTAGTATATTCCATTCTAAATTTTCTAAGTAATTTTTTAATGTATTTTTGTTGATGTACAAAATTACCTTCTTTAGTTTGTTTGATTTGTAAATCTAAGAGAAAGGTTAATTCACCTATTAGACTCATTTCAAATTCTTGTTCCATTAAAGTTATAAATTCTTTTAAAAATTTTGAGTTTGTTGATTCAAAAATTTTATCATCTACATATACTTGGGCTATAAAGATATCTGACTCAAGGGTTTTTATGAAAAGAGTTGAGTCAACTCGTCCATGATTGAATCCTTTGGATATCAGATATGTAGATAATCATCCGAATCAGGCCTTTGATGCTTCTTTTAGATCGTATAATGCTTTCTTTAACTTGAATACATGGTCAGGATGTTCTATGCTTTCAAATCATGGTGGTTGACCTATATAAACCTCTTCCTTAATTAGCCCATTTAAGAAAGCAAAATTTACATCAATTTGGTAGAGCTTGAATGTTTTATGTGCTTCATAATCTAGCAATATTTTAATAGATTCAAGTCTAGCTATCGGGGTGTAAGTTTCATCGTAGTCAAGTCCCTCTACTTGACTAAACTCTTTAGCTACTATCTTGCCTTATTTCTAATTATTTCACCTTTTTTATTTAATTTATTTCTAAATATCCATTTTGTTTCTATAAATTTTTTGTCTTTGGGCAAGGGTACTAAGTCTTAAACATCATTTCGTTTAAATTGAGTCATTTTTTCTTGCATGACTATAATCTAATCTGGGTTAAGTAAAGTCTGTTCTATTATTTTTAGTTCAATTTTAGATATTAATGCAATTTGACCTAGGTTCCTATATGCTGATCTAGTTTGGACACTTAGGTCTGGGTTACTTAATATTTGTTCAATTGAATGGTTTGGATTTACTCTTGTTGTTCTTGAATCATTTTGTTTTTGTTGTTGATTTTGTTCATCTTCTTGATCTTCTATTTGATTTAGGATTTCATTAGCTCCCCCTTGATAGTGCTAAATCTAATAAAGTCTACCGGTTGATATTGAGTCTGATTTTGGTTAAATTCTTTAGAGTTAGAATTTTCATCAACTTTTACATTGGTTGTTTCCTCAATTCTTAGTGTATTTTTTATTATAAATTCTATAAGCTCTACTATTAAGTGAATACCCTACAAATTTTCATTTTTGATTTTTGAGGTAAATTTTTCTAAATATTCTCTTGTATTTAATATAAATATATTACATCCAAATACTTTAAAATATTTAATGTTAAGTATTCTATTATAATAAATTTCATAAGATATTTTATTATGTTTTTTATTTAATAGTTGTTCTATTTTGGACGTAGCAAGCTGCACTAACAGCATCGACCCAGAAGTAATTGAGTAGTTTGTATTCATTAAGCATTGTACTAGCAGCTTCTTGTAGGGTTCTATTTTTTCTTTCTACAATTTTATTTTGTTGAGGTGTTTTAGGACATGAAAATTCATGATGGTAACCATTTTCTAAGTAAAATTTATTAAACCTATGATTTTCAAATTCACCACCATTATCACTCTAAATTCTCTTAATTTTTAAATCTTTTTCATTTTTTGTTTGTTTACAAAAATTACTAAAAGTTTCAAATGTTTTATTTTTATTTCTTAAGAATTTTACCCAAGTAAATCTTAAATAATCGTCGATTATTACTAAACAGTATAAACTTCCATTAATTGATTTAATTCTATGTGAGTCAAACAAGTCTAAATATAACAGTTCAAGTATTAAGTTAGTTTGACCTTGATTAATCAATTTGTGAGTTGATTTAGTTTGTTTTTCTTATTGGCAAACATTGTAAATTGTTTGTTTCAGGTTAGATAATTTTGGTAATTCTCAAACTAACGCATTTAATTTAGTTATATTCCTAAAGTGGGCGTGGGATAGTCTCCTATGCCACAACCAGGTTTCCTCTTGTTGTGTCAAATGACACTTGAGTGAGGAGCTAGTTAGGTTAATCACATAGATATTATTTTGCCAAAATCCCTTAAGTTTTATGTTGGGGTTGTCTATGTGCTTAATTAAACATTCAGATAATAGAAACTTGACCTTATAACTAGAGTCACACAATTGACTAATACTAAGTAAATTAAAGTTAAATTCTTTGAGAAGTAATACTTTTTGAATAACGAAATCAAATTCGAGTTCAATTTTACCTATCCCGATTACTTTAGGTTTGTTGTTGTTTTCAAAGACAATCGATCCTAGGCTCTTGAGTTTTAGTTTGATGAATTTGATGTGATCTCAAATCATGTGTTTGGAGCTTCTACTATCTAGTATCCATTTAGATTCCTATAAATAAAGTAGGAGTTATTGTTATTACTTAAACATTAATTGAGTTCTTAATTTGGTTAAGTTTATTTTAAAGTTTATTTAAATTTATAAGTTAGGCTGTTAAGTTAATTTTATAAGTTAATTTTAAGTTTAGTTGTTAAGTTACTTTTAAGTTTTAACTTAATTTAGTTTTTAATTTAATTTAATTTAATTTTTAATTTAACTTAATTTTTAATTTAATTTATTCATCTCATCCGGTCTAATTTTTTAACCAAATTAATCCTATATTTTTGTGAGATAAATTGAGTTATTTATCGGGGATTGTTTTAACTTGTGTTAGATTTAAGTTTAGTTTTGGCTCCACCAAACAAGCGTCTTTGAATAAGCTTCCAAGCTGTGGTGAGTCACCTGGATATCATTAAAGTAACTACGTGCCTAAGATAAAACCTTTCAAAAAATCTTGTCCAAGGAACTTAGTACTAAACCTTGATCTAACTAGTTTAGATTGGACTGGGGTAACTTCAGCTAGTTCCACTAAACTAAATGCATTAGATCGAACACATATGATTATTCCTAGACATGCATCAACAGAGCTTTCCTAACCTACTATCATCCCAATCTTCTCTAATACTATTTAACAAGTTAAAATTATGCCAAATTTATCTAATCCTAGTTACCCAAGTGGGTATGTTATATTTTTGAGGTGTCAACTAGTTTGGAACCTCCCCTGAATCATATAATCTTTATTTTGTGTTTAAATAATGAATTTCACTTTTAGGTACATAATATTGATTTTGTCCTACTTGCTTGATTAGGTAAGTTTTCGAAATTCATGCTTTGGTTTGTTTCTTATTTTGACTAACAAGTGATATGAAAGTTTTATTGGTTGAGTTAGATTTGTATTCGAGTTCGGACTTGTTGTATACAACTCTTTGAAATCCGAGTATCATATCAAGATACTTGGTTCCTAAATTGAACCTTTCCAATGTCCCATTGAGTCTCTCAACTTCACCTTTCAATATGAAATTCTCTTCCTCAAGTCATGCAACTTGAGTTGAGTTTTCATATTGAACATGGTTAGTTGAGAGATCCAAGTTAACTTGTTCTTTAAGGTCTTGATTTTCTTAAAGAGCAATTTAACTTGTTTCTCGTATTTAACTAACTTTCTATTTAAATATGCTATAATTTTAAAGAATTTAATTTCTAGATTAGAGTTTACCTCGTTTCGACCTTTTGAATCGGATACGGATCCATGACTTGACTCGTTGTCGGACTCAGACTCTGACTCGGGTCTGGTTGCCATAAATGCCATATAATTCATTTGCTTTGGTTCTTCTCCGTTTGATTCTTTCGAAGGTGACTCATCCCAGGTTGCTTTCAAGGCCTTCTTTCTTCTTGTCATCTTGGGTTTGTCCTCTTTTAGGTTCGGACACTCATGCTTGAAGTGACCTTTCTTGTTGCATCCGTAGCAGGTGATGTTCGACTTGGTTTTGCTTGGTGTTGATTCAATCATCTTCTTTAAATTATTTTTGGTGAAATTCTTCTTTCTTCTAGTGAATATTTTTCTTACCATGTTCACTAGTTGTTCCTCCTCATCTGATTCAGATTCATCCTCGGATTTGGGTTTAGTGTGGGTTTTCAATTTCGTCTCCTTGGTTGAACCTACAAGACAAAGTATACTCTTCTCGACTTGTTTTGAATTAGTTTGATCATGTAGTTCTAATTCACAAAAGAACTCATCTATTTTTAATTTGAAAATTTTCTCAAAACTTTATAGACATCTACTATAGATGCTCACAGTGTATTTCGAGAAAAAGAATTTAGGGCATACCTTATTACATCTTTGTTTTCTAGCTGATGGCTGATCAAGTGGAGTCCGTTGAGGATGTCTTTGATCCTCGCATGCAGTTGGCTTGCGGTTTCCCCATCTTGCATTTTGATGTTAAGCAAATTATTAAGTAGTAGATCCCGTTTAGTTACCTTAGAGTCGTTTGTGCCTTCATGTAGCTCGATCAATTTATCCCATAGCTCCTTTGAATTATCGAAGGGTCCGACCCGGTTGAGTTCCTCCTTCATCAGTACGCATTGGAGGGGTGTTCAATGCCTTGAAGTCAGTTTGTGCCTTCTTTTTTATTTCTGAGTTTTATTTTTCCAGGTCGAGGAAAGTATCAGAGTCATCTATCAGAGTCGTGTACCCTCATTGTATGTTGAACCATTATTCGATGTCGGTCTTCAAATAGACCTCCATCCTTCTCTTTTAGTATGGGAAGTCATCCCCATTGAAAAGTGGGGGACAAGCAGTGATGTATCCTTCATTTTGGGTCATTTAGCTCTTGCAAGGAAAAAGTTCAAAAGAAGTTTTCGATGATCTTGGGGTAAGTAGTGTAGTACAAAAGAAGAAAAAAGAAAAGAAAATGGTTTTGAAAAACAAACAGATTTTGTTCAAGTTTGTGGCTGCATAAAAATTGAGCGAACCTGACTCTAATACCACTTGTAGAATCGAGACGAACAAGAGGGGGGAGGGTGAATCTCGTTTTTAATACTTTTCTTTTCGACTTTTAAAAACTTTCACGAAAATACGCATACAGCGGAAAAACAAGATAGGAAAAACACAGCAAAAAATAAGAACACGTTTGTTTTTACTTGGTTCATAGTCCAGACGACTACTACTCCAAGGCTCATGATCTCTTGGATCGTTTACGTTGGACGATTCACTAAACTTTTCCTTCCGAGAACTCTCAGCAAGGAGAATGCGATTGAAGATTGTAACACTTTTACAATTCTTCTAACAAAATTAAATGTTGAAATAAACAATTACCGACAACAGAAGGATGCAGAGTATCACGTTGGTTGTCAGAGGGATTCGACTCAAGGCGCAACTTGCACGGACACTTGAGATGAGAGCAGAGAGTCGAGAGAGTTGTCGTTTAATTGATGTTCTGCACTGCTTCAACGAGTTTCTTATACAAGGCACTGGGGGTGCCTCGGTTCATCTGGGGCGCCTCCATGCATGCTGATCTGATCCGAGTACATTAGCTTTTATCCTCTTCCAGGCGCCTCTAGTGTCCCGAGACACCTCTGATGTGCTGACGTGGTTGCACCATAACAAAGCTCACCCTTTGCGTTTATCAGCTTCGAGGCCCCTCCAGACACCCAGGGCGCCTCCATTACTAATGTCTATCCTCGTAGCTTATCCAACGCGACGCGCTTCTGTTCACCAGAGGCACTTCTAATGTTTCCTATTTGGGGCGCTCTCGTTCACCCGAGGCACCTCTGCTCTTCTGTTCACCTGAGACGCCTCCAACCAATTGAAGCGTCTGGAGTGCTGTTTATTCCAATTTGACTTTTTACTTCAAACTCCTGCAAGACATGTTAGTCCAAGTAGCAAAAATACATGCAAAATAAAATTAGCCCAAATGTATGAACAATTATATTTTTATGACTTAGATCCTGTTTAACCAAAAATATAATCTAGTCTTTGTCTCAACTTAGATTTTCATGTTGGTTTTAAGTTGGACAAAAGCCTATGGTCCCACTAGAACTCGTCCTCATTGAAACCCTCTCTCCAGTTTGTTACCTTCACTTATCATTTACAAATTTGTCTCCCCGATGTATGATCTCTTGACCCATCAGGACTTCATGCCAGATGACCATTTGGACTTCAACCAGTTGTCTAGTCCTGCTGACCCGACTGGACTTCCTGCAAGATATCTAGTCCTCTCTGACCTATTTGGGTTTCCTGCCAGTTATCTAGTCCTCCTGACCTAACTGAACTTTAGCCTGATGTCTGGTTCTCTAGATCCGTCAAGTCTTTTAATCTGCACACTTGGTCCATATATTAGAAAATACATTCTTTAACTTTAACCTTTTGTCATACATCAAAACCTGAGTTTAATTATTAGTGTTGACTGCACCAACACAAACAAGACTAGAATTCAATTTTAGTAAAGCTGAAATAAGAGTATTAATCGATTGATAGGGTGTATTAATCAATTGATAGGCTGTATCAATCGATCGATGAACTCTAAACTCTGAAATTAAGAGTTGAGGAGTGTTTTAGGGTTTTTGTATAGTAATTGGGATTTGCTATAGTGTCGGAGTTTAGGATTTCCACCACAATATTTTTACTACAGTACCAATCGATTCATGAGTTTAATTAATCGATTGTTCGCACGATAGCAATAAACAAAAGGTTCAGAAATCAACTAAAAACTCGATTGGTTACTTATCACTCGATTGATGAGTTTAAACAATCAATTGATGACATTATAATAGTGAACAAAAAGTTTGGAAATAGACTTAAAACTCGATTGCTTATCTATCAGTTGATTGATGAGGTTTAACAATCAATTGATAATGGTCAAACTGAGTTGGAAAGAGTCGTTCTATAGGTGAAACGGTCAAATTCGACAGATCAATCGATTAATATGTAAGATCAGCCGATTGATAAGTAAGATCAGCCGATTAATAGGTAAGATCAATCGACTGATAGATGAAAATTAGCCCGATAGTAACTCTATAAAAAAGGGTTTGGAGGAAGATTGAAGATGTCAATTCTTAGGGGTTAGAGAACAAAGTTGCTATATTTCCAGATCAACAAGAGATATTCTAAAATAAGGAACAATCATCAAAAATAAGATTCTTATAAAACAATTTACTTTCATTGTATTTGCTTGTATATCTTTGTATTGCTTATATTTGTTACAAGAAATAGATTGTAAGAGATTTTTTTACCTCCGAGAAGTATCCAAAAAGGATAAGGTTTGGTTATGATAGTTTATATGACTAAGCTTTGAATGTAATAACCTTCGGAAGTTACGAATTAAAGAAGCTATTCATCCCCCTTTAATTTACACTATCCCAACAAAAAAAGTGTTTGATGACTATAGATAACTCCATTTTTTTTTTAAATTTTAAGTTTATATAGATAGGCGTTGGAGAGCTCTAAAAGAGCAATAATTGTCATTTGACATAAATGTACGTAAGACCTCTAAGAAAGTCAATTATTTTAAATCAAAGGTACTTGATGAACCATTGTTCTGTGAGTCAAAATAATAATTTAGTTTTTGAAATAATAATATAATAATTAATTTTTTTAATAAATAATTAAAAATTTTAAAATTTCAATTTTAAGTATGATATACTATAAAATTTTTTTCCTTTAATGAAAAGTAAATATAAAAATATTGACTATTTAGATGAATTTTCATTAATATTTTTTAATTTATTTTGATGATCAATAAATTTTTTTCATTAATCAATTTAAAAAATTAAATACTTGAATTATCAAAAAATAAATGACTTAAACATGTCTAGATATATAAAGTGTCTTATTTTGCTTACGATGAAAGTTTCACGCCAATTACAATAGCTTACGAAAGCCAAAACCAACTTAATATAATTATTGATAAATATTATAATAAAATATGATTATGCTCATCCCAATAATTATTGATAAATATGATGATATATAAAGTTCAATGATAATGATACATTCTTACTCGTTGATTAGAGCAAAAGATAAAGACATCTTATCAGCCTTTTCAAAATATCCTCATATTTTATAAGAGTAAATCATAAAAGACATTTGTCCTAATACAAAACATAAGAAAAATTAAACATCTAACAAAATATTTTACCTCTGTTGAAAATTAACCTTAAAATTTATCAAAATAATTATCCATACAAATATCAACTAAACTAATCCATGGAGCGTCTTCTTACTAACAGATGAAAATAGATTAGGTAAAAGAGTACCCTTTATTATTAAAATCATCGTAAAAATATATTTTTAGTTTTTTTATGAAAAGGGGACCCAAATAAAATCGTCTCATCAGGTACCATTGAGCCCTCCATTCTTACTTGATCTTAAGGCACCTCTCACATACCTTTGACCTTGCTCGGTCATCGGGTAAAAATTGTCTCATACTTCCTTCTTTAGTCTAATGCGAGAAAGCGCCAATCAAACCCTTCTACTCCATCGGCCTCATCATTCCTTGCTTGTTGGTCGAGTAAGGTTTTTCCAAGGTTCTCCTCCCACCTTGTCGAGCTTTCCAAATCGTCCAGTGTTGATTCCCATCTTAAATTGCTTAAAAAATTCGAACTATTCAACTGTTTAGTTTTTTTTTTCTTCACGAACTGATTGGTTTTATGAAATCAGTTCGATGAGGTTATACTGATGAAAAATCAAAAAATAATACCCCTTAAATTTAAAAAAAAAAACATTATACTTATGAAATATTATTGAACATTGCAAAATTATTAAATTTATTACACTAAAATTCAAAATTTTGCTAAATTATATATATATATACTTCACGTGTACGAACTTCACTTGCCTATTCATCTACTTAATAAATTTGAAACATAGCTTATGCATGCAATTTCAGAGACCGAACTTTTAAAGGTATATTTCCTTAGAGAGAGAAAGAAGCCAAGAACTTGCTTGAATGCAATGGCAGAAACAAAGCAGAGCACCAACCCAGTTATTTCTTTTTCATGACTTGAAAACTCATCAACTTTCCCAGCATTACATGACTCTTTCTTTTTCTATAACCCCAACAATCCTCCCATATTCCATGACAACGGACTACAAATATAAGGCACAAAACATGGAGAAATAGGAAACCATGATGAAATTTTATCACCTCCTACTCTCCCAAACACTTCAACATTGCTTAATGAAAGAGTGCTTGTCGTGTCAGACACCAATCTTCTCGGTACACCAATGCAATTTCCATCCTAACACCTTGTTCGGTTTGTGAACCAAAAGAACCCAAAACACTGAAACAAGAGACTGCACAGCAATTTGATGATATGAACATAATACATGTTGACACAACAGCACATCTTGAGTCTGTTAAAGTGAGCATCTATTTAGCATTTTAATTCTCACTTCCTAAGAGATTCATCTGCTACATTTCCAATTCTTTGAAGGCATATCTTACATTATTATGACTTATTGTAAGGACCAAGTCATCTGATTCCAGATCAGCAAAAAACTTCTCTAGCCTCACTTGTTTTTTCTTAAACTTGTTCATTCCTACTTTATTCCCAACCATCCAAAGTTTGCATTGCCTCCAAAAGTTCAAAGTGGCCTTTCATGTTTCTACTCACAGACTCACACGTGCTAACTGTTTTAAAAGATTACAGCCATTCAGTATCAAGCATGTAATACCATGTCAACCAACAAAATTAAAGCTATAAACGAGTCAAGCAGAGTCAAATTTTAGTATTCAAGCTTATTTGATAAAATAATCGAGTTAAACCGAGCCAAATCAAGTCTAAAATGAATCAAGTCGTAGCCAAGTCGATTGTAAAATGAACCAAACCGTTGAATGATTATTTAAGCTTGATTTGATTTCCCTTTTATAAACTTGAGCTTGGTTCAAGCTTGTATTGAGCTTTCAATTCAAACTTATTTGATTTATATGAAATTTTTATATTTTAAACTTATTTAGTTAATTATTGAGCTTGATAATATAATTTTATTTATTCATTTTGAAATTTTGTTTGTTTATTTAGCATTGATAAGATTTTTATTGATGAACATTATTCACGAATATTAACGAACTAAACATATGTGTTTCATTTAGTTTAACGAATTATTCAAATTTGTTCATTTAATTGATCTTATACGTATTGAACGAACATAAATGAACTTTTATCATGTCAAACACCAAGTTTGTTCATAAACATTCGGTTCATTTATCATCCTAACAAAATCCATCCATGTGGCAGTGGTTCCTCTCCCTTTTGAAAATATATATATATATTAGGAGACTTCATTTGACGATCGTGCAACATTCCACAGAACATATCAATGAGTAACTACTACTCAAACAAGGAAAAATTACAGCATGTTCATAAAGGAAGAACATCTCCCTTGTAGTAGAGCAGCATGAATACAAGAATAACAATTATCTAACATAATAAGCAACAAATCTGTGAGCTTTTAGCTCGATTGATATGCAAAATCAAGATCATGATCCTGCGAATTGTTCTTATCATCATGCATATTGACATGCAAAACAAGATCATGATTGTTCAAATTCGTATATTCATGTTTGTTGGCATAAATGTTAGCTTTAGAGTTTGACAAAGGAGAAGCCATACAGTGAAAAATGGTAACATGAACAATAACTTGCAGGGGAAAAATTGATTTACCTCAATGAAGTCCAGAATCAAGCATTTGTGTATTTCAAGCTTGCGTAGAGTTCACTCAGATCTGGATACCTGTCATTATAGAAGACGATGTACTTCTCTACTAATTTCGTCTCGGAAACCGTCGTGTATGTTGTCACTTTGTAATCACTTTTACAGTGTCCCCTAGACGTCAAGGCTGCCAAGATCATGTCTCGGAATCAACCTTCTATCCAAGCTCATTGTCGTGCAGCGATGTAAGAAGAAGCATATCCAGCTTCATTTATCAAGAACTCCATTTTTCTCTGCAAATGCTTCAAAGACCTTCCCGGCAGATTAGGACACTTTTGGATTGCTGCAACAAAATCGCCCTGCGACCACCCGAAGCTCTGGAACAACTCCATTAGCATCTTGAATTTCTTTGGGTGGGCCACGAAGAGAACACACAGAGTGATTATTCTAGAGTTCACGACCTCTCGATCGGGCAAAGCTCACGTTCATGTGGTCAGGATTCGCAAGTCATAAGTTTTTGACTATCGTGATTCATAGTCAGGCCACGAGCCCTTTCAATTGGATTGTGATTATTCTAGAGTTCACAATTATTTACTATTCTAAAATTCACAATTTACAATCAAAGTTCACATTCATTCGACCAAAATTTCTGCGAGAGATGGAAACTTTGTTCCTCCTATTTTTAGGTGAACAAAAAAATTTCTCCAAAGGTGGTCCCCGAGTGGGTTTAGAATTCATTTGCGGATTCAATTTAGATAGGTAAACGGAGGAAATTATCACGACTCTTGTATAACTTTTTTTATTCCCACTTTAGAGTAAATAGGAGCACAAAAGATGAATAACTCAATAAGTAATGGGAACCTAACAAATATGATTTATGATAAGGGAGGTAATTGAGGGATGTCATACGATAGAAAAGTCAAAATAAAAATAAAGATGATAGTTAAAAAAGATTAACAGACTCCCGTCTCCTGGATTCTTTGGCTCCTAATAGCCCCCAACTCCTGGGACTCCCGGCTCCAAGTAGCCCCCGACTCTTGGATGTCCCAGCTCCCAATAACCCCAGCTCATGGGACTCTCAGCTCTTGGATCTCCTAGCTCCTGGATCCCCTGGCTCCCAATAGCACCCAGCTCCTGAGTCTCCCGGCTCCCAGTAATCCCCAACTCCTAGATCTCCCGGATCCCCTGGCTCCTAGTAGTCCCCGGCTCCTGGATCTTCTGGATCCCAATAGTCCCCGACTCCTTAGGCCACAGTCATAATATCATCTGCATCTCCTTGAAACTGATAGTCGTTGCTCCGAAATGAACGTCGAGAATGAGAGCGTTACTCCGCGGAGAATGCAGGAAACACAATCATTTACACCTAGTAAATAGGAGTAAATGGAGTAACATAGGCGGAAATAGCGGGGTACATGGAGAACATGTAGGGGTGGTATACCGAAATTACCGAAATTTTTTTTTGTATACCGTATACCGTACCGAAATATTCGGTATACAAAAAATCATACCGATAACATACCGAAATATTCGGTATACCGAAAATTCGGTATCGGTATAGTTAAATTTCATATCGTTTAGCGTAAAATTTCGGTATCGGTACGGTATACCGAA
>JBBUKS010000035.1:4660191-4670469 GCA_038050645.1 Hedychium gardnerianum
CCTTGGTGGCCTTCTCCTGGTCGAAGCCACATGAGTCGACGAGGTATTGAGCCATGAACATGTGCTTCCCAGTGGTGGATGTGGCGCCGGCGGCGGTGGCCGAGGCCGAGTAAGGCAAGACGGCAAAGAGGAGGGCAGCATCGTGGGGGCGAGGAGAACAAGTGGAAGGCACGGTTTTGCAGAAGGGGGAGAAGTAAAGTAGCCTCTTCATCGATCTCTCCTCCTCTCTTTTGGAGATTCGATTTGATTTCTTCCGAAACCCTAGCGGTAAGGAGATCACGTATTTACTGCTTTGCGGAAATTTTTCTGATTTTGTCATATATCCTCAGAATTTTATAAATTTCCATTTTACCCTGTAATTGAATTCGCCGGATAAAGAAAATTAATGAAAATTACATTTCACCTCTCAAAGTTTACATATATTTTCAAATCGTAAGTTCACAGCCATGCTTCGTATCCAAGACACTAGCCCGCGGCTGCCACAAGCGATTCATTGGTTGTCTACGTCTACGACCACTCGGTTGGACAGAGCTCACGGCCATGTGTTCACGATTCGTAGTCAGGCCATGAGCCCTATCAGCTAAGTTGTGATTGTTCTAAAATTCATAATTTGCAATCAAAGTTCACATTAGTTCGATCAAAATTTTTGCGAGAGATGGAAACTCCGTTCCTCCTATGTTTAGGTGCACACAAAAATTGCTCCAAAAGTGGTCCTAAGTAGATTTAGAATTTATTTGCGAATTAATTTTAGGATAGATAAACAGATAAAGTCATCTCAACTCTTGTATAATTTTTTTTTTATCCCCGCTTCAAAGTAAATACAAGCATAAATGATGAATGACTCAATAACACTTAGAAGAGTGTTGGAGACCCTTGCCCATAAAAAGAAAATTATAAGTAATGGGAAGCCTAACAATTATGATTTACAACTGATCCGATCCGAGATCAATGATGAGGGAGCCACCAATGCGAAGGCGACTGACAAGTCAGAGGTCTTCCACGTGTGTCTCTGTAACACTCAAGGAGACTTAGAATGGAGGTCAAGGCAAACCTTGGCACGGTCACTACGACACTCAAGTCAGCTCCGGTGATCGAAAAAATTGAGGAAAAGAAAGTACGATGAAGTAGAAAAGGAGTGGTCCAAATTATGTGCACATACTTGTACCCACAAGAGCAGGCCTTCCTCTATACCTCCACCCTCGTGGGGAAAACGGAACCCACGTTTGCCACTTGTCACACATTCAGATGCTCCACCTACCCATGTTCTATGTTGGCCACGTCTTCCATACACAGGCACCAAGTGATAAGGGTCTCAGAACTAAGAGTCGAGTGTTGAGTAGTGTGGGTTCCAGAGTCGGGAGTCGGGCGCTGAGTATTGTGGGTCCTTGAGTGGGGAGCAAGCGTCGAGTATCATGGGGCTCGGAGTAAAATCAATATAGGGCGTAAAGCTAATCCCGTTTGAATGTGACTAGGGGGCTCGGGTCTCGCTTTGACCAGGCTAAGCTTCGTATGACCTCTGATTACAACTCAACTTGACTTTTGACTTCCCTACGCCATGTGGAGCCGAACTATCTCCCCCGTATCACAAATCTCCATGTCAAGTCTAGCCGAAGGAGACGAAAGTCCGACTAACTAGATAGTATTGTTGTGCCAGGAGCCGGGTTCAGGCGGTGGAACCAAATCACCATTTCAACGTGGCAAGCTCCTACTCGGGATACCCCGCTGGATCATTAATGCCGCCATGCCTGGTAATTCATGTTGGCATGCTTTGACTGTGGCAGCTATAAAGGTCACATCGAAGATTCGGATGAGAGGAAAGATAAGATTGAGTGCTGCAAGATCCAACGGCTAGCCAAGTGACCTAATTGATCGGACAGTGAAGCCGAGTGGTCCTCATGATTGGGGTGGCACGTCTTGCCATAAATGTTCACGTGCTTCGATCGCAATGATTATCGAGGCCATCATGAGATTTGACCAATGTGACGGCTGAGATGATTAATAAGATCGCATGGATCTCGACGCTAGATCCAACGACGAAGATGAGTAGCCCGCCTTTTTGCACTTTGCATCCAACGATCTGTGTTGACGAGGTGAGGCTTTATTAGGGTTTCACAGAGAGAAGCGTTGACTCAGTCGACACTTCCATCTTCTTCAGCCTCATTTCGCTGCTCCTTCTTTGGCTCGTCCGGCTTCCCACAATCTATCACCGGTAACTCCTCTCACTCTTTGCATTGAGACCCATCATGACCTCCAGTGAACCTTCTTCCGGCCCCTCTTTCATGCTCTGGTACGAGTTCCCCCGTCGACCTACAACTAAGATGATAGGGACGCACTCCGGGTGTACTTCAAAATACCTAGGGACCATATAATTAAGTTGTTGAAACCCAATGATTGACCTCATCTGCTGTCGGCTGGCTTCACCACCTTTTTCTATGGCAGTTGATTGGGGGTTTGCGGTTCCTCATCCCGACCTTTTTCTATGTAATTTTCGAGTACTTTCACATCCCCTTACAACATCTAGCGTCGAATTCTTTCTGACTCCTCTACGGCATAGCCGTCATCTTCCGCTTATACCAAATTTCTCTTAGTCCTCGATTTTTTTATTATTTCTTCTATCCCAAGAAAGAAGAAGGCGAAGTCTTCTTCTTCACCGCTCGAGTATCCTATCAATTCCTGGAGAAGTATCCAACTTCTAATAAGGGATGAAAATCTCATTACTTTTTCATTAAACCCGTTATTCCCTACTCTTGGTCGACTGGGTGTCAGATAGAATTACCAACTCTTTCGTCTCTGGGTTGGTATTGTTGGAATTACAAGATTACAAACAAAGTCTCACATTTAAAAACATATGTGAAAGATCATGGGCTTATCAGAGAAAGATATCTCTATTGGTACGAATTATTTTGGGTACAACCCAAAAATAAAACCATGAGTGCTTAGACCCAAAGTGGACAGTATCATACTATTGTGGTGATATCTAAATTCCTTCGGTCCTGACAATTGGTATAAGAGCCCTGACTGTCAGAAGGTTTAATCGCTGACTGTGCATAAGAACTATGGTCTAATCGAGTCATGTGAGTAGAATATTGACCTCGAACAAAGGAAGTGGGGGCTCCCGTGTCCAGATCAAGAGGACCTCGTAGAGAAGTCCTAGTTGCGGCTAAGCAAGAAAAACTTAGTAGGTCGGTTGGACCGAGGGGCAGAAAGACCTGGTGGGTCGAGGATCGGACGTCAAATAGATAACTTTCCGCTTGAGGGGTTGTGATCCTTCATTTGAGGGGGTATTATTGGGGTTGCAAAGTTGCAAACAAAGTCTCACATTGAAAACACATGAGAAAGATTATGGACTTATAAGGGAAATATATCTCCATTGGTATGAGGTATTTTGGATAAATTCCAAAAATAAAATCATGAAGGCTTAGATCCAAAGTGGACAATATCATACCATTATGGAGATATCTAAATTTCTTCGGTCCTAACAGGTACAAGATGAACTCGAATTACCTGCAGGCAGTCTTCGCAAGATGTTGAGTCGACTCACTCATCCGATTAGATGGCCCCCTCTGCTGATCTAATGCCACCTCGCCCATCAATGGTGCCCGAGTCCTTCTCTTCTGATGACTCAAAAGAGCAACTCCTACACCGAAAGTGAAAGCATGCATAAAAGTAACTTGACCCGAGTCCACAAATGAGCCCCACCTTCGAAGACCCCTCCCAAGGAGTCCTAGCCGAGCACCGAGCTTCCACCATTAGGAGGGTTGACCGTGTCTCCCCTGGCCCGAGATCCCACCTCAAGGAGAGTCGGTTGAGTCACCACTCAGCTCCGAGGTTCAACTACCCGTCGACTGAGCCCTAATCAAATCTAACTAAAACCCCTTCACCAGCCTGACTAGAGCCGAGTGTTAGTTCATCTTCCCTGCCTGGTATTGCCAGCGGCCACAATATATTGCTCCTTGCCAGGTCACCCACAACCCCCGGTATGTTTCTGGACTAGATTCGAGCTCAAGAAAGGTATGGGCCTTTATAGTTGTTTTTGTAGGTTGTGACTGAACCCCTCTATTTTGGCAGCTCTAGTCAGAACATCTAGAGATGATTGCCTGTTTTTCGTACATGTCGGGCTATTTGCGAGTAGCACGGGAACGAGTGGCCAAGATGAAAGTGCGGCTTGCTCTCCAAACCAAGGAGTTGGAGGCAACCAAGGCAGGGGCGAACGATCGAGTTGGAAGCACAAGCATCTAAGCTTGAATCCTAGCTGGCCCTCTTAACCCCAAAGCTGGAGGCGGCAAAATCCGAAGTGGAGCACTATAAGGAGGAGGCAACTGCTCACCAGGTGGAGGCAGTTGCACACTACGCGAAGGCGCTCGCAAACCCCCAACTCATCCACCTCGACTGAGAACTAGACAAAGCACAACAACGACGGATGTAGGTGGAGAAGCAGTTGGCGGGGGAAGTCAGCCGAAGGGAGTTGCTGGCCGTTGAGTTGGAGATACTCAAGGTTGAGTTGGAAATCTACAAGGCCAACAAGGTCGGCCAATGGGAGTAGAGGAAAGCTGCCTTCCTCAAGTCACAGGAGTTCAATGACATCCTAGGCAATCACGCCATGTTCATCCTAACACACGACTTTGAGGGGGCCATGAAACAAGTCTAGGAAGTCGGGCACTTGCATGCAATGACCTCGCTAGACTTTCTGGACCTCCAGAAGGTGCCGGACAACATCCCCAAGGATATGATGGTCGACTAGTGTCTAAGTACTTCTTTTAATGTAGTAAGTGTTTGGTAAGGAAATTTTTGTTGACTTGGCATTGTGTGCCGAACTTGATGGGCATGAAAGAATAACTTTTCAAGAAAAGGCACCTTTTTGTAGACTTGTGATGATTTTCAAATAGCGACTCAGTGTTGTATGCTGGTTTGGATTGAGTTCATTAACTTATAGATGTCTTGGCATATAGTCAATGGACTCCTTGATCCGAGATCAAAGGAATTAGCTTGATTCGAGACTATGTCCGAGTCAAAAGAGAAATGTCGACGAACGCCTTGATATGAGATCAAGGGAGTTAGCTCGATCCACAATTATATCTGAGTTTGGAGAGAGATGTCGATGGACGCCTTGATCCTAGATCAAGGGAGTTAGCATGATCCTCAACTATGTCTAAGTCGGGAGAGAAATGTCGATGGACGACTTGATCCGAGATTAAGGGAGTTAGCTCGATCTGCAACCATGTCTGAGTCGGGAGAGAAATGTTGATGGACGCCTTGATCCAAGATCAAGGGAGTTAACTCGATCCGTGACTATGTTCGAGTTAAGAGAGAAATGTTAATGGACGCCTTGATCCAAGATCAAGGGAGTTATCTCGATCCACGACTATGTTTGAATTGGGAGAAAAATGTCGATAGACGCCTTGATCCGAAATCAAGGGAGTTAGCTTGATCCACGACTATGTCTGAGTCAGGAGAAAAATATCAATTGACACTTTGATCTGTGATCAAGGGAGTTAGCTCAATCCGCGACTATGTCCGAGTCGGAAAACAAATGTCGATGGACGCCTTGATCCGAAATCAAGGAAGTTAGCTCGATCCACGACTATGTCCGAGTCAGGAGAGAAATGTCACTGGATGCTTTGATCCAAGATTAAGGGAGTTAGGTCGTGTGGAGACAGGAATTGAAAAGGTTGCATTTTTACTAGCCCAAGTAGTACGTACAGAGATAGAAAAAATAAGAGTAAGACAAAGGTACCTAGTGTTCTTAGATATGATAAGGCTGGAGATGAACAACATTCCAGGGTCATCCGAGTTCTTTCCTCTCTGGGTCATGCATATAATAACGTCCCGATCTTAGCTTGTGAGTAACTTAATAAGGTTCATCCCATCGAGGTTCCATCTTCCCGACGTCTCCTAAGGGCTTCACTTTCTTCCAAACAAAGTCCCTAATTTGGAAGGAGCGAGGAATGACCCTCTTATTATAGGTCTGGCACATGCGTTGTCTGTACGCTGTGAGTTGAGTGCTCTATCTCTCTTGTCTCGCTCATTAAGTCATGCTCGAGTAGTCATCTATCGATGTTGTCTTGATCATACTAGCTTACTCTGGTCGACTCCAAGCCAATCTCAACTGACACTACCGCTTCTCCTCCATAAACCAAGTGAAAGGGAGTCATCCTGCTGCTTTCTCGAGGAGTCGTTCAGTAGGAGCACAAGATGCTCAGTAGTTCTTCCACCCAATTGTTGCCCACATGGTCCATCTTGACTTTGAGCCCTCAGACGAGTTCCCGATAACAACTTTCGCTTGCCCGTTGCTCTGGGGTATGCCACTGAAGTGAATGCTTGCTGAATGTCGAAATCTTGACATCATTCTCTGAGTTTGCGCCCTTGAAATTGATGACCATTATCGGAGACGAGTCGGAGGGGATTCCATATTAACCAACAATGTTATGCCAAAGGAATTTGAGTACAACATCTTCTGTGATCCAAGCTAAGGGCTCCATTTCCACCCACTTGGAGAAATAGTTGACTACCACCAGGATGAACTTCTTCTGGTTAGGGCCGACTATATACATTCCCCATTGATCAAAGGTGCAGGAGGTGGTTGAAACCTTCAAGAGCTCGGTGGGATGTCAGGTGAAGCATTGATGTTTCTGACAGCTGACACAAGTGCTAACGAGCCGAGCAGCGTCGGCTTGCAAGGCCGGCCAGAAATAACCGGCTAGTAGGGTCTTCTGAGCTAGGGTTCATCCTTCCACATGGTTCCCTCAAGTGCCTTGATGGATCTCCCGCATGACATAGTCAGCGTCCTTGGGGCTAACACACTTGAGCAGGGGGTGAGAGAAGGCGTGCCTGTATAGGTCGTCTCCGATCAGAGTAAATTGGGTCGCGCGTCTCTTAAGGAGTCGGGCGCTTGCTCTTGGTCACTTGACAGAACTCCCTGTTGAAGAAAAGAAATAATTATAGTGTGCGAGTCAGCGGAGTTACCTGGGTTGGTTACATGATCTATCTGAGCGATTAGTTGGACTCTGGTGATCGGATCATTCAAAGTCAAAGCTGAGAGCACACTAGATATTTTGATGAGTTTGTTCGCCTTCTAGTTCTCCACCCGAGGGATCTTTTGATGCACGACCTTCTGGAACTTGACCTTTAGTTTTCCAAAGACCTCCATGTATCGACGAAGTCGGTCGTTCTTGATCTCAAAGGTCCCTTCTAGCTGTTGAGCAACTAGTTGCGAGTCCGAGTGAATGACAACTTGGGAGACACCAACTTGTTTGGCTGCTCAAATACTAGCTATTAGTGCCTTATACTTAGCTTCATTATTGAAGGCACGAAATTGGAGCTGGATGACTAACTGAATCACGTCCCCCTGAGGCGAGATCAATAACACCCCTACTCCGCTACCTTCCCGTGTTGAGGAGTCATCCACAAAGACCTTCCAAGCTTCCTCCGACTCTTAACTCGGAGTCTCTATCAAGATATCAGCTAAGGGATAGGCTTTGATTGCAATTTGAGACTAATATTAGATGTCGTACTCGCTGAGTTCAGTATTTCACTTGATCAGCCTTTCCCAGGCCTTCGAGTTAGCCAGTACTTAGTCCAATGTACTATTGGTAAGGATATGATGGGATGAGAAAGGAAGTAGGATGGTAGTCGGCGAGCTGTCATAACCATCGCTAGAGCCAACTTCTCCAACATAGTGTATCAGCTTTCCACTTCCTTCAATAAGTAACTGATAAAGTAGATGGGTTGTTGGATGTCGTCCTCCTGTCAGATAAGTGTTGGTGCAGTTTGTACTGATAGTCTAACCTTAAGTTTTGATGTATGACAATAGGTTAAAGTTAGATTGTTATTGTTTAACAAGTTGAGCTAAGTGTACAGGGTTAACTCACTTGACGGATCTAGAGAATTAGACACCAGGCAGAAGTCCAGATGTGTGATTCTGATAGGAAGTCTAGCTGGGTCAGAGAGGACCAGACAATTGGCGAGAAGTCCAGTCGGGTCAGGGAGGACCAGACGATTAGCTGAAGTCCGGATGTGTGATTCCGACAGGAAGACCTGGTGGGTCGGAGATTAGACGTCGAGGAGGTTACTCGGTAAATGGTAAGAAACTGGAGGAGCGAATCCAGTGAGGACGGGTCCCTGGTAGGGACTTAGGCGCTGGTTCAACTTAAGTCCAAAGTGGAACTCTAAGTTGAGACCATGATTAAATTCTGGTCGTGGTAAGACAGGATTTAATTCATACATATCATGCATTGATTATATTTGCTAACTCCTTTATTGCAGGTAGTTTGTACTAACGTATTTTGCAGGAGTTAGAGCAAAAGTAAGCTTCGAATGAACAATGCTCGGTGTGTTGGAGGTGCCTCAAATGGCTGGGGCGCCTCAGCGCTGGAGGTGCCTCGGATGGCTGGGGGAGCCTTAGTACTGGAGGTGTTGGAGGCGCCTCGGATGGCTAGGGGCGCCTCAGTGCTAGAGGTGTTGGAGGCGCCTCAGATGGATGGAGGCGCCTCAATGCTTAGATAAGCACTGTTGACCCGCGGAGCTGATAGAGGCACCCTAGAGTGCTTGGAGGCGCCTCAGAGTGGATAAGCAATGGATTTGTCAAATCCGATCAGCCTCAATGGAGGCGCCCCGGAGCATTGGAGGCGCCCCCAATGGGCTATAAGAGAGCATCTCGACCAACAGCTAATTACAACTCTTCTAAGTGTTGTTTCGACTTCATACTACTGCTTCAGAGCTCTAAAATTACTGTACTACAACTTTGTTGCATCAAACTAATGTCAAATTCCCTCCCTGCAACAGAATCATCGTTGGGTAATGAATTCATAATGTATTTATTTATTATTACCATTGCATAAGAAAAGTGTAGACCTGTTACACTTTCTTGTTCCTCATTTTGTACGTGATTACTTTTCCAAAAGTTTTTTGAAAAAGTATTTTAGTGCATTGCTTGTCGGAAACATTCCAAGAGGGTGTGGGCCTTGGAGTAGTAGTCTGCTGGGGTTGCGAACCAAGTAAAATGACCATGTGCTCTTCTCTCTCTGTGTTTTTGTTTGTACTTATTTTTTCGTTGCGTACTCGTAATTTTTCGAACGATGATTTTAAAAACCAGAAAAGAATTTTTTTTTTTTTTAAACACGTGATTTAGCCCCCCCCCTCTCTCACATGCACTCGATCCTACAAGTGGTATTAGAGGGGGGAAGCTTGATTTTAGTGCAACCACTAAATCAAGAATTTTTTGTTTCCTTTCCTTTTCCATTTTAGTTATTTTTCCCACACTACTAATCCCAAGACGAAGTCTTGGAAATTCCATTTTCTTATTTTTCTCTTACAAGAAATTAATAGCACGGAACAAGGGATACAACACTGCCCGCCCACCGTTGTTCAATAGAGACGACTTTCCATACTGGAAAATGAGGATTTAGGTCTACCTGAAAACTAACATCGAGTAATGGTTCACGGTAAGATGAGGATACATGACTCCAATGGACAACTCCGACAAGGTCCTTGAACTAGAAGAGTGGAACCTAGACATGAAGAAAAAGGCCCAGACTGACAACAAAGCCCTAAACACCATTCAATGTGAGCTAACGAAGGAAGAACTCAACCGAGTTAGGGCATTTAACAACGCCAAGGAGTTATGGGACAAATTGATCAAGCTACATGAAGGCACAAATGACTCCAAGGTAACAAAATGGGACTTGCTTTTAAATAATTTATTTAATATTAAAATATAGGAAGGAGAAACCGTAAGCCAGCTACACGCAAGGATCAAGAACATCCTCAATGGACTTCACCTGATAGGCCACTAACTCAAAAACTGGGATATCATAAGGTATACCCTAAACTCTTTTCCTCGAAATGCACTGTAGACATCTATAATAGATGCCTATAAAGTTTCGAAGAATCTTTCGAAATTAAAATAAGATAAATTATTTTGTGAATTAGAGCTACACGAACAGACTAACGCAAAAGAAGTTGAAAAAGGTATTGCCTTTTTTGCAAGTTCTTCCAAGGAGGCCAAAACAAGAATCCGATCCAAGCTCGAGACCGAGAAAAATCTGACTCAGAATCTGACGAAGAAGAACAATAGGTGAACATGGTAAGGAAAATATTCACCAGACAGAAGAAAGATTTCTCCAAGAAGGACCTACAGAAGATGACATCCAACAATCCAAAGGCAAGCATCATCTGCTACGGATGCAACAAGAAAGGGCACTTTAAGCATGAGTGTCCAAACTAGAAAGAAGACAAGCCCAAGAAACTAAGGAAGAAGAAGGCTCTTCAAGCCACATGGGA
>JBBUKS010000035.1:4704709-4735179 GCA_038050645.1 Hedychium gardnerianum
ATAGAGCAAGAAGTAAACATCTCATAGACATAAGGAAATTGGCATATACATAGTTCATACATCAATCACACATCATAGTTACTCCCTATATCCTAGAAATGAGAGAATCTACTCTATTGCAAAGGGAATACAACCAAGAGATGAAGATAATAACAAACTACAACTTAATACATGAAAATAGAAAGAAGTGAATGCTTATCCTTGAAGTCCAGCATCGTTGGAGGTGTTCCCTTGCTATGGAGGTGGGCGAATCGTTGAGGAGGAGGAGATGGAAGCTCTAGGGTTTTCCCCTAAGGGGAAAACCCTTCCCTCAAGGTGAGGGGCTGAACCCCAAACCAAAGATTCTCAAGTAAATATTTTTTTTACCCTTTTATGCTTACTTAGAA
Organism: Hedychium gardnerianum; assembly: GCA_038050645.1. Classification (NCBI taxonomy): domain Eukaryota; kingdom Viridiplantae; phylum Streptophyta; class Magnoliopsida; order Zingiberales; family Zingiberaceae; genus Hedychium; species Hedychium gardnerianum. The sequence goes on from JBBUKS010000035.1 coordinate 4,705,096, forward strand.
TTTTCAAATCTGCCCCTTTTGTTAGGCTTCACAAAACCTAATTTTTTATACCTTAAACCACTTAATCTCGGGGTGGGCTCTGAATAAATGTTGTAGATCTTGAGGTTACTACATTCTGGAAATTCAATCAGCCAAAACTCTAATCAAATGCAAAGTTATAATTGTTTTACTTTTGGTCTGTAGGCTGTCTGGAATTCGACACGGCCGTGTCTCAAAAACACAGCCTGTTTCTAAAAAGTATAGCCTATGCCTTAAAAACATGGCCCATGCTCTAGAAGTGAGGCACGACCGTTCTTCTAAGGCACGACCTACAAATGAGGAGCCCTTGGAGCTAAAGCACGGTCGTGCCTTGAGGCATGGTCTGCAAATGAGGAGCCCCTGGCAGGGGGGCACGGTCGTGCCTTTTAGCATGGATAGACGTTGTTTTATCAGATTGCATTCTGAAGAAAAGTTGTATACCTTGAAGTTATCTTCATTTTTATATAAATAACATCTTAAAAATCCAACCAAGCTAAATGTTATGGTGGTTCAAAGTTTGGTCTGCAAATCTGAACGGAGCAGGGGACATGGTCGTACCTAGGAGGCACGGTCGTGCCTTTTAGAATGGCTATAATATGGATTATTCTATTCCACTTTGAAAAAAAGTTATAGATTTTGAAGTTATCTATATTTTGGAAGTTGATTCAGCCCGAAACTCTAACCGTGTGAAAAGTTATGGTCGTTCTACTTTTTGTCTGCAGGCTGTTCAGAATCCAATTTAGCTCTAAATATGCTTCAAATCGCGTTCTATTAATGAAAACATGCAAAGAGCAGTTCTCCGAACTAAAAGATTAGAAGTATGCCATAATAATAAAATAGGGTGCAATACGTGTAAATTATGCTCATGAAATATAAGTAGATGTGCGTCAAACAATGCATACAAGTATATATAATTTACACATATCAGTACTTATCAAACCTTTGCTTCCGAATCGGTGTTAGGAGGAAAAGGTTATTAGTGGATTGCCCATCGAAAGTGATCAATGATTACGAACCTTAGGCTAGAGTTGCCGGACTATGAACCAAGTAAAAAAAATCGTATTAGCATTGTTTTGATCTTTACTTTATTTCCACTGCGTGCTTTTTACAAAATCGTGAAAAAATGACTCGTGCTATTCACCACCACTTCTAGTGCGTTTCTTTGATACTATAAGTCTCAACTGGGACACTACCTCACTGTTCTTCTTTTCTGAAGAACCACTCCACTCCAGGAGCTTATCTCAATTTATCCGCCAAACATCCGGTCCTCAGCTTACCACTCTACTCCACTCCACTCCACTCAGCATCCGATCCTTGACCTCAAGACTTTTTCTGACTTGAGGTCCAGTCCTCGTTGACTCATCAAGTCTATCTTGCCAGATGTCTAACCCACTTACTCATCTGAACTTCTTGCCTAGTATCCTTGATCTATCAAGACTTTCACTATCTAGTATTTAGTCTAGTTGATCTACTAGGACTTTTCAAATGAGTTACCTGAATACTTGATCAATCCATTAGATCACAACGAGACTTAGCTTTGTGATCTCGTGCTCCATACACCATCAAAAATATAGATTCGATTTAAGTGCTGCATACACTAACAAACATTGTATGTCAAATGTTCAGTACAACCTTAGTATGTTGCAGAAAGTGAGCAAAAAGCAATGTTCATGAGGAGAAAACATTTACTCAAATGTTTCTTGATCTAAGGAGTTTAGATCAAGTGTTGTTTCAACTAGTGATGATTCGAATTGAGGGTTACATTGAGTAGAAAACTCGTTATTGCATTGAGGCAACACGTCTTTAATTTTTGTAGAGACTTACCCTATTATCTCATTTAAAGAGGTCATTTAATAGATTCATTTTTAGATGATGAACTAGACACATTATATATATGTCATGTAGTATGAGTGGAGTTGCTAAATAATGTTACAACAACTTGTTAATGTGTGTATTTTTTGTTTAGTTATTTTAAATATATTACAATTCAATCATTATATATATGAACTTGCAATTTAACTTTTTGCGTTAAACTTGTGTTGTTGCAAGAATCAATGAAAATTAAGTAATGATTGTTCATTCACCGCCACGCTAGACCATTAATGTTCAAAAAGTTGATATTAGAGCAAGTACTCAAGATTTAAACTAACATTCAAGAGAATGGTCAATTTTCGATTGTAGCATCAGTTTACTAAAATTCTTTATTAATCGATTGATCATAATTTAGTAGATACTCTAGTTGATTCAGTCATGAATAAAAATATTATATTCACTAGATTTTTTTTAAATGAAAAGTAAAATATATATATCATCAAAATATATACAAGAGACACAAGGGTTATTCATTAGTTGATAACTCTAAACCAACTCCTTAATCGAATTAGTTCACTAGTCTAGTCAATTGGAAGATCAACTTGATTCTCCTCAGCTTGTTGTCACTCGTGTATCTCATAAATCCTTATATGATCTCTAACTGACATTGAGTCTTTCATCTTAGCCGCACCAAATCATACTCCTCAAAAGTTGCTCCAACACTACGTTAGTGCTAGCTTCTCATCTTGCAACCCCCTAGTAACTTCATTCAACCATATAATCCAACGGACTTCCAAACCATGCCATGTCATCATCAATTTTTAACATTTTTAAGTTTTTAATCTTTTAGATCATTATTTTCAAAAATATTATTTTGAAAAGACTTCATGTTAAGAGTAGAAAACTACACATTGGAAAAAAATTGGTTCTAAATGCTATCACAATTTGAATTAAAGTTTAAATGATTTCATTTTCAAAATATTTACTAAATAGATGTGAAATAACGTAAAGTAGACAAGAAATAATAACATAAATATAAATATTTAATGTGGTTTGAAATCCCCATTGTTTCTATTCAATGACCTGTGACTCATTCAGTGAATCACTCCTTGAAAGATCCAATTTGAAAAAATTTCAAAGATGGAGAAATCTTCAGAAAACTAGTTTCTTACGGTGATAATACATCTTCAAAAAATCTCGTATAGCAAGATTTTTTAAAAAATATATATATATAATGTACAAAAATAAGCAGCAAAGTATAATAGTCGACTGGTCAAGTCCACTATCATGCATTAATCAATTGGTGCACCTAAGACAGTCGGTTGATGAGCCCAATGGTAATTATCTAGTTTACTGCTAGTGCTAGAAAAATAACACACAATTGTCAATTCACTCCTAACAGTCAACTAACATATGCTTGAATAGTTGACTGACTACATGGAAAGACTGATTCGTGGAAAGAGAAGGAAGCTGTGAGTTTGACTATAAAATGAGGCCCAAGCCAATACAGGAATATATTTGGGAAAGGCTTACTACTGAATCCTTTCTTTCTCCCCTGAGTGCTCAAAGCTCCTAATTCTTTTTTCTGTGTATAATTGTGCTCTCCCATTAGATTCAATAGTACTCATATTCTTGTCCTCATGGAGATGTTCAATTAATTAATATGTGATAGATTTATTATAATAAAATAAAATCAATTCTTAACCGATGTATATTTTTAGAGAATTTTTTTTCTTCTATTTCTTAGCCACTTGACAGTTAGACTGATCTCATAATTTATCTCCTTTCACATAACTTAAAGATGAACTATGAGAAACGTTTGAGTGAACATAATCATCTTTTACTATAATAATGCTCATATTCTTCAGCTCATAAGAGAAAATTATAAAAAATTCTTCGTCTCATAAGAGGAAAAGTGTAAAAGACGTTTCTCTATCTTTAGTTCCTTACTAAGAAGGAGAAGGTTCTTTATTTCTAAATTTAATTGAACATATTTTTATATATTATTATTTTTTGTCATGACTAACATTCTGGTGTAGAAGTTTGAATGAGTATTCATCTCCCTCTACCCTCTCCTTGATCCTAAAAGTTGTATTGATTGAAAAGAGCTCTCAGTCGCGTGGGTCTCAGGTTCTAGAGAGAGAAGTTTCAATTTCTCTCTAGGATTTTACACCATGGTGAGGAGAGAGAAAGGGCTGCTAATGACCGGTGAAAGTCCCCCAACACCCCACCAGTAGAGGGAGACTGAAGTATAGGCTAGGAAACCTCGCTGCTGGTCTTCCCCCGCAAGCGGGGCCTGTGACTCAGGCGGCAGCAAACAGTGATATAGGTGGTGGTGCAGGCGGATAGGGAAAAGATGTTGTTTAACCTCGCTGGGGGTTTTGGCCGCATGCGTGGGTGTGCGGCTCATGCGTGGTGCGGTGGTTTCCAAGTGATGGTGCAGGCTGTGCAAGAAGGGCACTGGTTAACCTCGTTTCCCTTTGGTGCGGACGTGGTGCGTGCGCGGTGTCGGCATTCTAGTGATCAGTAGGGCGGCAGGGTGGACAATGCAAAAACTACGCTGTTTAACCTTGTTTCGTGCGTGGCGCAGGAGCGACGTGTGTGTGGTGCGGGTGTTTAGTGAGCAGCGGTGAAAGCAATGCATAAACTTGTGATGTTTAACCTCGCTTGTGTGTGGTGCGGGCGAGACTTGAGCAGTGCAGTGTACGTGGTCAGGCAAACCAAAAGGTATCTCTGGCGACTTCCAACCATCTCTGGTCATCTTCGACCATCTCCACAGATCTGAATCACAGGGAAGGAATTCTCACGGTTGTCAATTTGCATTAATTGACTATCAATCATGATTATTTACTTAGCAAATCCTTGATTTCGTGATTTGGAAGGCTGAGGTAATTCATGGTAATAGCCAACTGAGCTTTCCAACTATGGATAAGAAAAAGAGGAAAGATGACATGCAATCTAGGCAAAAACCTTCTAGGGTGGTGATCGTCCATAATGAGGATCAAGTGGTCCAATCGAAGGATGATGACATGGAAAGGATGAATGATGTGGCTAATGGCGCTGATGTGGATGATGGGGATAATGATATGGCTTGTCATGACTTGCCATAGGAGACATCCGAACCTCCTCCTCATCAAGGCTTAGCACAAGGTGGAAGGGCTCTATCACTAGCTCCATCACCGGAGGAGGAAAAGAGCTTGCCAAAAGGAGACCAATCGGTGGAGAATGACACCTCATATGAAACTAATGGGGCTGCCGGAGTTGATAATCAACTGAAACAACAAAAGAAGTCTTGAGCTAATCTCTTCAAGGACAACTGGAAGACGAAGAACGTCATGTATTTGGAGTAATATAAGGCTAAGGGTGAGAGAATTTCCTTTGATTTTGATGATATTGATGCTATAGAAGACACTATGGGTTTTTGTCTCATCGGTTGTTTCATGGGTCGACATCCGGGAAGAAATGGAGTCTATGCGATAGCCACTCGTTGGAAGGTTTCCTATAATTTTTTCATGCACAAGAGTAGGTGGGTTATCTACCGTTTTGATACAAAAGAAGATCGGGACGTTGTTTTACAAGGTGGGCCTTATTTTGCATTCGGTATTCCCTGTTTCTTGAAGATTATGCCAAGGTGCTTTCTATTCAATGAGAATGGATGACTTGTGCCTGCTTGGATTCAAATTCACGGCTTACCACCAGATTGTTGGTCACAAAAAGTACTGAGTATGATTGGTTTAGAGGTTGGAAAGCGATTGTACACCGACAACTTGACACGAACAAGGGAGCGGTTGGATATGCTCGACTCATGGTGGAGGTTTCGATTATCGGAGAAATGGTTTATGAGGCGCCAATCATGCTCCCCACCAGAGTTCAAATTGACTTCAAAATAGTCTATGAAATGGTGCTCGACTTTTGTGAAGTTTGTAAGAGGATTGGTTATCGAAAGGAGGCATGTCGTGGAGGTCCTACTTCGGGCGGACAAGATGCACAATCTGAGCTGAATGGTCACCAATCTAGCAAGCCGAGGTCCCAATCAGTAAGGGGCTGTGGGAGAATGAGATATAGAAACCATACACGGCAACAATGGAGGCAAACTTAACAAAGGCTGAATGAAGTGGTTCCGGAAGTGCATAACAGTTTGACAATCATAGCGGCGCACAGTCCAATTTTGATTGCGGTAGAACCTCCTCTAGATCGTGACAAAGGATCTCAGAGAGCACCGGATGTACCCTCATAGCGAGTACATCAAGATGAGGCATAGAATCTGCCCCCTAATGTGGACATACGACCTGATGGACACCCACAAGCACCGGACGGTGCACAACAATCTGCATCATCCATCTTGGGGAGCTCCGCATCCTCGACTGATCAGGGGACTGTGGAAGTAAGTGTGGCATGATCTTCGACATCCGATATGTCATCATCTACCTCAGCTATGACTTCAAGTAATGGGATAATGAATGAGATAGCGAATGGAAGAACAATGGCCCCTCGAAGTGAATGACAATTACAGACACGAGCAGTCCGCACGAGTGGTCAATGAAGACAGTCACTTGGAACATTAGGGGTTTCAACAAGTCCCTAAAACAAGGGAGGGGGGGTTCAACAACTCATCAAGAACAAAGGTATTCAAGTTATGACACTCCTTAAGACGAAGATCACATACTTTTCTTTGATAGAACCGATTATACAATGACGGTTCGCAGGTATGGGGCAAGCTAATAATTTTGATTTATCTAATTATGGTCGTATATTGCTACTATGAGATTTGCAGCAGATCTCCTTGGATGTGATAGATATGGAGGAACAATATGCCCATTGTAAGGTTCAATGTCGTATCACGGCAAGAAGCTTCCTTGTGACGTCCGTTTATGAGTTTCATTTGATTATGGCACGACGACCGTTATGGACTTCTCTCATGGCATTGGGACAAACTATTTCGAAGCTTTGGATTGTTATGGGTGACTTCAACACTATCTTGACAGTGTAGGAAAAGAAGGATGGACAAACTATGAGACACATGATCTAGAGCGGTTCATACATACGTGCATCTTGGTGGATCTTCGATCGATTGGAAATAGATTGACATGGACGAATGACACAGTGTCTTACAAGCATGATCGGGCTCTTGTCAACTTGTATTGGCTATTGGCGGACTATGAGAGCTATGCAAAATTCATGACACCGGGTTATCTTTCGGATCATTCATGCGACATAGTTACTACATTAGCAAGGGAGAGGGGACTGAATAGACCCTTCAAATTCTTCAATACGGAGACTTTATATGAAGGGTTTCAAGACTTGGTGGCTAGTTCTTGGGATGAATCAGTTGATGGGAACGCTCAATATACCTTAAAGGTGAAGACTATGAGATTGAAAAGGAAACTGAGATCTCTTGATAAACAACACTATCAACATATTTCAGAGAAAGCCGGAAGAGTGAAGGAAGAACTAGAAGAAGCACAAAATACTCTCTTGGCCGGTAATGGGATTTTTAGTGACTATAGGGCATTGAGGAAGAAGGTCACAGTTCTTGCGGAGGCGGAGAAGATGTTCTATTAATAAAGAGCCAAAAGTGCGTACTTCAAGAAAAGTGACAAGTGTACCAAGTTCTTCCATGACTTAGTGAAGAGCAACAATAAGAGAAATGCCATCTTAACAATCACAAAACAAAATATGGATCAAACCTCGAGTTTGGAAGAATTTGCTAAGGAATTTGTGGGGTACTTCCAATGATTATTGGGCACCAAAGAGGCGGTATACCGTTGAACAGTAGTTCCATCATCGGGCGGAAATTATTGGAGGAACAACGAAACAGTTTGATTGCATCGGTCACTACAAATGAAATCCAAACTGCCCTCTTCGAAATTGGGAGTGATAAGGCGCTAGGACCCAACGAATATAGCTCAAAGTTCTTTACTTCAGCATGAGTTGGGGAGCTTGTGGTGGTGACGGTCAGGGAGTTTTTTCATCATGATAGACTCCTCAAGCAATGGAACCACACGTTGATTGCATTGGTACCTAAATCTGATCACTCCCCTAAAGTTATTGATTTTTAGCCTATTTCTTATTGTATGGTCTTCTATAAAATCATTTCAAAGGTATTGGCGGGACGTCTAGCAAAGGTAATGGATAGCTTGTTGAATCTGGCCCAAGAGGCATTTGTTCGGGAGCGATACATTGGAGAGAATATCAACCTTGCCCAAGAACTTTTGAGGAAGTATGCTTGCAAGAGGATATCACCAAGATGTATGATCAAAGTGGACCTAAAGAAAGCATTTGACAATGTGGATTGGGATTTTCTTATTTCGGCTCTTGTTGGTTTTGGTTTTCCCCAATAATTTTGAGAATAGATACATGAATGCATCTCCATGGTCACGTACTTGGTAAGCATCAATTGAAGCATACACGGGTTCTTTGGTGGAAGGAGAGGATTGAGGTAAGGGGATCCCCTATCCCCTCTATTATTTGACCTAGTATTGGAGGTATTCTCAAGGTCGTTGAAGGAGGCATCATGGCTACCTCGATTTCATTTTCACCCTATGTGTGAGGAGATACAACTCACCCACTTGGCGTATGCGGATGATTTATTGATGTTCGTGAGGGCGAACACCTCCACAATCACGATCTTGGCGGATGTATTGGATGACTTTGGCAACAAGGCGGGATTACGAGCCAACCCATTGAAGTATAACATTTATATGGCCGGAGTGGATGGACAAACAAGATAAGAAATTATGCATAGTATGGGCTTTCAACAAGGGAAGTTTCTATTTCGTTATCTTGGCATCCCTCTAGCTACGGAGAAACTACGTATTGCGAACTATGACTCTTTGCTTGAAGCGGTATCAAAGAAGGTGGCATCTTGGCCAAAACATACATTATCATATGATGGAAGATTGGAGTTGGTAAGATCGTATTACAAGGCGTAGAGTGCTATTGACTTTCAATACTCCCAATACCAAGTGGTATGATTAACAAATTATATGATTTTTATCGGTCTTTCATTTGGTCCACCAAACATCCTCCGATCTCTTGGGCCACAATATGTCTATCGAAGGATGAAGGAGACTATGGATTTCGAGATTTACATGCGTGGAATAACACATTATTATTTCGGATGCTATGGAATACCCAAAGTAAGACGGACTCATTGTGAGTAAGATGGGTGCAACACCATTACATGAAAGGTACAAATTTTTGGCAATGGCGCGATAAAGCATCGGATTTTCCATTGATGAAGAGGTTATCACAGATTAGAGATGATCTATTGCTAAGATTGGGGAGTCAAGGTGCTGTGAACATGAAGTTAATTGATTTGTTTGCGTCGGAAAAAGAAAGGGTGGCTAATGAATACGAAATCTTCAGGCCAAGCGGGGCGAAGGTAGATTGGGCATCGGTTGTGTGGAGGGCCAGATTATTGCTTAAACATCAGTTTATTTGGTGGTTACTTTCCCATGGGTGGTTGAGGACGGCGAACACGATAACTTATGAACCATACAAGTTATGCTCCCTATGCAAACAACAAGATAAATCAAATGGGCGCATCTACTTTCATTGCTCCGTCACAAGGGACTGTGGGATCGGGTGAGGCATTGGCTAGGTTTTCAGCCTCAAATAGATTCTGTGCAGCAACTATTTAGGACCTTTCGAAGGTGGTATCGTGGGAATACTCGGGTAACAAAAGTTCTCTACTTGGCGGTCTCTTCCATGGTTTACATCTTGTGGCAAGCGTGGAACAAGTGTAAATTTGAAGGTGTAGTGGTGCCATGTGTTGATGAAATGTTCCGCAAGATGCAAATTTTTATGTTTCATTTCATAGATGGATAAACATGGTGGCAGTGTGGATAATGCATAACTTGATCTATTTAACCTTGTTTCATGCATGGCGCGAGCGCAACATGTGCGTGGTGCGGATGTTTCAACGAACAACAAGGTGATGATGCAGAAAGTGCAGAACTTGCCCTGGTTAATCTCTTTTCATGCGTGGTATGAATGCGACATGTGCATGGTGTAGATTTTTTCAGCGAACAACAAGGTGACGATGTAGAAAGTGCAGAACTTGCTTTGTTTAACCTCGTTTCGTGTGTGGTGCAAGCACGATGTATACATGGCGCGGTTGTGGCTCGAACAGTGCAATATGCATGGATTTGGCAAATCTATTGCTTTCAAGAGTTTGGGTATGTTTAGCTGTGTAATGCATGATGCCCCTTTGTGTGGTTGTATTATCCCACAAAGGATATGAGGTTTGGGTTTCATCTCCTTGTATGAACTGTTTTACCCGCAAAGTTAGTTTTGATGGTAGATGTTCAGATTCTGTAATTTGTTGATCTTTTTGGATCTTTATATATATTTATCTTCACCAAAAACTAAAAGTTGTATTGAAGCAAGCTTGCTTCCAAAGGACTAATTGCATAAAAAAAATACTTATTTGGAAGGAGATGGCTACTCAAGAGGGGTTTAACACATCAAGCCACCAAATTTTGATGGAGTAAATTTTGCATATTGAAGAAGCTAAATGATGTACTATTTAATCATGGATATAGAAGCTTGGTTGGTTGTCAAGAAGCATTTTAAAGTTACAACAACCGACAATAGAGAAGTTCTTGAATCCGGGAGATGGACAAATGAAGTCTAGAAGAAGTTTCAAGCCCAATAGTGATCTTGCATTGCGGACTAGATCTAGATCAATTAAACAAAGTTGGACCCTTTAGGAGTGCAAAAGAATGGTAATAGAAGCTCATTGAGCTTCATGAAAGGATAAGAGATTCTAGAATAGCTAAACAAGATCTATTTTTGAATCAATTATATTATCAAATGAAAGATGGAGAAACAATGAGTCAACTCTATGGAGCTTCAAGAAAATTTTAAATGGACTTCATGCCATTAGAGAGTATTGACAATTGTGACTTGATAAGGTATGAATTTAAAGCGATTCCTAGGACCCATTTATGGTCATTCATGATAGATGCCTATAAACTATCAAAGGACCTTTCAACGATAAGACTCAGTGGACTCTTTTGTGAATTTAAAATTTAAGAACAGGTAATGCTACACTCAAAGAGAAAGGTTTAACTTTTGTTGTAGAACATAAGAAGCAAAAGAAGAAGAAGGAAAAGAAAGCTATAACACAACTCATCCTCCCTTGCTCAATGACAATAACTTTACCTATTGGAAAGAAAAGATAAAATGCTATTTGATAACACAACTCATCACTAAGAATGGGTTTGACATGCCCAAAGATGAGTTTGGTAAGATCTTGAAATTCGTCAAGTGGACAAGTGACATAAAAAAGAACATACAAGCAAATGCCAAAGCTACATGGACACTCTAGTGTAGACTTTCGTAGGAGCAGTTCAACAAAGTGGTCCTTTTAGTAGTGCTAAAGAATTATGAGACAAGTTGATTGAGCTTCATGAGGGAGTTCATGACTCAAGACTAGACAAGAGGGATTTGTTGCCGAACTAACTACAAAAATAATAGACAAAGAAGGGAGAGTTAGTTAGACAAGTACTCATTGGAAGATTTAAAGGAATTTTGAACATGTTGCGCACAATTACTATTGTCTCACCGTAAGTGTACGGTAAAGTTGTCAAGTAATAAAAATATCGATCCACAGAGACTGTTGATTAAGCACTAGTTAAGTTCGTAAAGCAAGTTATCTAGACAATCAAAATTTGTTGAAAGCTTGAGAACTAGAGATTTGAGAGAGAGGGAGAGAGAGAAATCACTAAGAGAGAGAGTGAGCAAGAGAGAAAGGTTTGAGAGAAGGCCTAGAGCAGAGATGGTCAAGTGAAGACTAGTGGTCAAAGGGAGAAGTTGGAATTGAGAGAATGATTCTAGGATTTTGATTTCACTATGATGTTAGTTAATATCCTTAGTATATGTTCACCTCCTTACCCTCCATGTTTACGATCTTGTAAGAATTTTAATCAAATTACTGATATAACCCCGCGAAGATCACACTGAAGTGTTTATACCATTTCCTTCCAATGCTATTAAGTAGAAGAGATAATAAAGAAAGTCTAGTTAAAGGATTACCTTTTGTTACTAAGGGCTCCCTGATAATACAATTTAGATTACACAAGTCACTTCCTAATATTAAATTGATGAAAATTCATTAAACTCTAATTAGCTAATCCCTTATGGAGAATTGACCCTTATTTCAAGACGATGACTTTGAAAAGTCTGGTTAAAGGATTCCCTTCTATCACTAAGGGCTCCCTAGTCATGCAATCCAAAACATTTCCTCTACATGGTGACAAATCCTTCACATCCATATGCATTCATCACACACATTACATCAAACAATACACATAGAACAAGCCATAAACATATCATAAAATAAAGAAATGGGCAAATACCTAGTTCATATATTAACATCACATCATGATTACTTTTTATATCCTAGAATTCGGAGATTACTCCATGGAGAAGGAAGAACAAACCAAAGATATGAAAGAAAAATATTCTTACAATCCAAATTTGAGAATGAAAGAGAAGAAATGCTTAGCGGGGAGATTGACGATGTTTTCGGGATGTTTCCTTGCTCCGGAGGTGGATGGATCATTTTGATGGTGGAGATGATTGCTCTAGGGTTTCTCCTAGAAGGAACAAATCCTCTCCCGAGGAAGGGAGAGGAGCCCCCTAGTCCAAGATGAATTAAGCAAGGGTTTGCTTGACCCTTTTATATCTTTCCCAAACTATCCAGATTTGTCAAATTTGTTAGGATTTGCCAAACCCAAATTTTTTACCTTTTAGATCACTTTATCTCAGATTGGACTCTGAACCAAAGTTGTATCTCTTGAAATTATCTTCAATTTGATATGTTCAACTCCTCGAAACTCTAATCGAGTCGAAAGTTATGATGGTTCAAAGTTTGGTCTGCAGTCTGGGCGGAGAACGTGACACGATCGTGCCTTTTAGCACAACTAGACCTTATTTTCTCCTATTGCACTCTGAAGAAAAGTTGTAGATATTGAAATTATCTACATTTTAGTAGGTGGATTGACCCATGTCTCCAACTATACGAAAGGTTATGACTGTTTCACTTTTGGTTTACAATCTACCCAGGATTTGACACGACCCTATGACTCACGCAACACGACCATGCTTGTGAGGCACGACCGTACTGTGACAATCTCCAGGAAAAATACACAGTCATGCTCAAGGGGCACAACCAAGCCGTGGGAACTCATAAAATGGGAGACACGACCATGCCTTTGGGCACGACCTAGCTGTGAAATCTTCTGAATTCTGCTGATGGCACGGCTAGAAGAAGCATGGCTATGCCTTTGGCACGACCTAGTCATGGGAGCTTCTGGAATTACTAAGGGGAGGTTCTAAAGAGGCACGATTGTGCCTATGAGGCATGATTGTGTCATGAGTGTTGTTGGAAATCTAGCTCAGCTCTCTTGAAAGACACGACCATGCCTGTAAGGCACGACCATGTGAAGGCGAAATGAAGGCACAACCATGCCTTGAAGAGGCACGACCATGTTTGCTGAGTTTTACTCCTTAATCTTGCTCCAATGTCCATTCTATCTCCAAATTACATCTTGTCAATCAAAATACGAAGAGAGTAGATCTCCGAACTAAAGGAATAAAAATATGACAATATAATGAAATAAGGTGCGATAATGTAGATCATACTCAGTGAAATACAAATAAATGTGCAACAAATAATACCTAAAAATATATATAATTCACGCACATCAGGTACATGCTTCAGGCTTTTCCTTGAATCACTATATGAGCATCTATGATAGATGCTTTTAAAGTGTTTAAAGATTTATCTTCAATTAAGCTAGATTAATTGTTTTGTGAATTAGAACTTCATGAACATGCTAATTTTGATCATAAAGAAAAAGGTATAACTTTGATTGTAGGTCAAAATAGGATCAAGGAATTGAAGTTTAAGTCCAAGCCTAAGCCAAAGCCTTAGCCTGAAGATGAGTTAGATTATGAGTCTTGAGTCCGAATCAGAGTCAAAAGAAAGTAACAACCTTAACTCAAAGATAGTCAACTTGGTGAGAAAAATGATGAAGAAAAATAAGAACGTCACCAAGAAATACATAACTAAGTTGTTCAAGAATCAAAACAAACAGTCCACCCAAATGCGGAACACTAGGATAAAGTCAACTGTGACCTACTTTGAGTGCAACAAAAAGGGGCACTATAGGATAGAGTTTGAATCCCAATGGAAATGATTCTGGAGGCTATCTTTTGAGTGTGCATACGTTGTTCTCTGGATTTACCCAATAAACAAACCAGGAGTAAGGCCATTTACCTTTAGGATTAATCAGGAGAAGCTCGGACACCTTGATTAACAAAAAAGAAAAGGGCACTTAGAATGCCCCTAGCTAAAGGACAAAAAAGATGATCAATATCCAAAAAACCAAGAAGAAACTTAAAGCAATCATGGATAAATAATCATTAGATGACTCAAACTTAGATAATGATGATCTAAAGTAGACTAGACTTATGATCTTTATGGATAAAGAAGAATCTAACCAATTTGAGTTAGAGTCGAAGTCTGATTCAGAAGGTCAAACTAGGGTTGTAAACGAGCCGAGTCGAGCCAAGTTTTGTGGTGTTCAAGTTTGTTTGATAAGGTAACCGAGCCAAGTCAAGACGAGCATAAATTGAACCAAGCCATTGAAATAGTTGTTGAAGCTTTGCTTGGTTTCATTTTTATGAGCTTGAGCTTGCTTCAAGCTTGGCTTGAGCTTGGTTAGTTTAGATGTTATCAAGCTCTCAATTCAAGCTTGTTTGATTGACTAAAACTTTTATATTTTAAACTTGTTTGGTTGGTTATTGAGCTTGATATACAAATTTATTTATTTATTTATTCATTTTAAAAGTTTCTTTATTTATTTAGCATGTTGATAAAAAATTTATTGATAAACATGGATCAAGAACATTGTTCACGGACATTAACGAGCCGAACACATATGTGTTCAAGCTTGTTCATTTAATTGATCTTGTGTGTATTAAACGAACATAAATAAGATCTTACCAAGTTGAACATCAAACTTATTCATGAACGTTCGATTCATTTACAGCCTAGGTCATACTAATGATGAAGATTTAATCAATGACTCAGATGAGTTAGCTGATGAGGTAACAAATACTTTTATTAATTAACTTCATCAAACCATTGCATGTTTAACTAATGAGCTAACTAAATCCAAGGAACAAGTCAAGTCACTTCTTAAGGAGGTCAAATACGTACCTTAAGGGGGATACTAACTCCAGCTCATCAACTAAGAAGGTTTAGGGAGGAACCTCAACTTAAGTTAAACAAATTGAGAAAGAGAATTCCTCTTTGAAATCTCAAGTTGATGAGATGAGAGTAGTGTTGGAAAGGTTCACATCGGGCTCCAATGTTGGTGTAATCGACTTTTAGTTAATGTTGACAAGTTTGAATTGAGTTTCAATGTTTAATAAATATGTTTGATGGTTGAGTGAGATGTCAAGTAGATCAAGGTTGACTAGATACTTGAAAGTAGAAAAGTCTAAGTGGATCATGATTGACTAGACACTTGATAATTGAAAGTCTAATAGAGAGTTGACAAGGGAGAAGTCTAAGTGGGTCACGACAATTGAACACTTGACAGTTGGAAGTCCAATAGGGAGTTAACAAGGGAGAAGTTTGAGTGGGTCATGGTTGACTAGACATTTGATAATAATAAAAGTCTTAGCAGGTCAAGGAGGACCAAATATTAGGCACGTGAGTGACAGTCTTAACAACTTATGGAGGACTAGATGTCAGACATATAATTAAAAGTCCTAACAGGTCATAGAAAACTAAATGTTAGGCAAGTAAAGGAAAGACCTAACATGTCATGGAGATCGGACATTGGGCACATGATAGAAGCCTTAATAGGTCATGGATGATTAAATGTTAGGCATATGAGGGGAAGTCTAGGCACTTCAAGGTGATTGGGTGCTTGGCATTGACCGTAGGTCATGGAGGACTTTATGCTTGGCAAGAAATAAAATCCTAGTAGGTCAAGGGTGATTGATGTTAGACATTATTGGAAGTCCCAAAGGAGTAAATTCTTAACAAATAGAAGTCCCAGAAGGTCAAGGTCAACTTGTATTAAGCATACGAGGAAGTCCCTGAGATATGAGATCTCTTGGCACGAGAAAATTTGATGTGATATTATTTTTATCATGGTGAACAATGTTTTTAGCATGAATAGTATCTTTAGTTGTCTAATAGAGTTGACTAAATGGATAATGTTTCCAGCATGAATAATGTTTTTAGTCTAAAAAAGAATAGAAGGTTATTAAGTTGATTCATGAATTTTAAGACCCAACAAAAAGTTATTCCATCGACTACTAGAGTTGACTGATATTTTTTTCCAGAATGAACAGAATGTTCAGAAGTTGATTAGGCATAGTTGATTGCATTGATTATAAATGGTAGACTGATGATTATTTGATGTAATCACCCATGTATGGAATATGGATGTTGCATAGTCTAGGAAGATTGTTGATGCAATCTATCCAAGCATGTGCATTATATAATTTTTATGTTTGAATCAAGTTTAAGTTAAGTGTTTGTTGTGAATGTGTCAAGTATGCAGGTACATATTACTTAACAACTTGGATGAAAGTCCTAGGAAGCAATAGAGGCTAGATGCTAGGCAAGTGAACATGGTGAAAGACTTGCTAGGCAAGAGAGGTTGGATGATAGGAAGGTGTATATGGTGAAAACCTTAGCAGGCAAGAGAGGTTGAATGTTAGGAAGACGAAGTCCAAGAAGGATCTTGGCAAGGAAGACCTTAAGTTGGTTTCATACATTTGGATGGATTATAAACTAAGAGATTTTAGGCTTATCCCCAAGAAAATCTCTAATTTTAGAGTTTAATAAGTTGTGTCAAATTTTGGTACATTCATAGGAATTGATTCATTGTATCAAATTTAGTGTTTGCCACATTAATAGAAATTGATACATGATAGGATTAAACATGTGTTTTATTTTATACCAAATTATATAAGAACCCATATCTTAACACATGTTTTATTGTTTATCATATTATGATTTGTATGCTTATGGTGTTTATTATGTTACTTATAAGGATAATAATTAGGGACAGATTTAGGAATTAGAGTTGCGGGAGGGGAGGGGCTCGAATTTAATATAATAAATTATATATTATTATAAAAATATAATAAATATAACAAAAAAAAAATATATTATACTTTTCAATAAAGTTGTGTCCTACGAGATTTTAAAACATAAAATTCATCTATAATATAATCAACATCTATATCTTTAGTTAAATCTCGTTCAATATAGAGTGTCAAGCAATCAACAAAAAAGTCATCCTCCATTTTGTTGAGAAGTGTCATCTTTATATGCTTCGTTGTTGAAAATGCTCGCTCAGTAGTGGCGGTAGAAACAAGTAACATTAAAATAATATGAATCAATCTAGTTAATATAACGTAAACCTTTGACTGCCCATGTTCAATAATTACAAATAATGAGTGAAAAAGATAAAAGCACAAAATTATCACTTTTCTAAGGTTAAAGTCCAAAGTAAGAAAACCTCGATGTCAAACTAAGATGACACAAGTATTCACAGTTTTAAACCTAGAGTGCAAGAGCAATGTACATTATCATTGTCCAAAAGAATAAGTGTTCATAGTAAGAATAAGTGAGCTAAATTGAAATTATTATTACAGTTTTAACTTTTAAACCTACAGTTTTAGCTCACTTCTTCTTTGGCAAGATCTCCACCAAGGACAGTAAAAAAAATTGAAGTATACGACATCTCCTATTCTCCTGCTGCGGCTGCGCCGTGAGTGTGGGAAAGCAAGAGTCGCCCACGACCGTGATGATCGTGTGTTGTACTATGATTTTAAACTTAATTAATTATTGAACCCTTTCTACACTAATGTAGAATAGGGGTGACTCGGGTCATCTCCAAACGAATGTAGCTAGCAAATGATATTTTAGGATCGATTTATTTGCAAATGGTATTTTAGATTTTTGATGTTTTAAATGGGGGTTTGTCTAAATAATGAAATGAACAAATGCAACCAAGTAAACTAAAACTATGCTCTTATTGAAACTCCAAATAACCTACCCTAAAGATGCAATTCAATTCATGGAATTCGAAATCAACCAATCTATTCTAACCCTAGCTATTGCACTTACACGGTAGGAATCAACAAAGATTTCAATCACTACATTCCACATTGCATTAACTAACAACCAAGAGTTCAAATGGCCGACAAGAACAATAATAGGGGACAACCAAATCAACTTAAACTACAACAAATTTAGAGTAATAAGATCTTCAAATCAATAATAGAAGAAGAACTAATTCAGGATGTTGCTCACAGATCAAGCTAGGGCACTGCCCTAGCTTGGCTCAGACTAGAATTGGAGAGAACTTGGCGATGATGATGGTCGGCAGAAACTTCAATCGGAGCGAAATTGATGGCAGATTATGTAAGACTAGGGTTGTAAACAAGCCAAGACGAGCCGAGCCGAGCCAAGCTTTGGGGTGTTCAAGCTTGTTTGATAAGGTAACTGAGCCAAGCCGAGCCGAGCCTAAAATAAACCAATCTTTTGAAATGATTGTTCAAGCTTGACTTAGTTTATTTTTTATGAGCTTGAGCTTGGTTTGTTTAGATGTTATCGAGCTCTCAATTCAAGCCAACAATTCAAGATTGGCTTGAACTTGGTTTGTTTAGATATTATAGAGCTCTCAATTCAAGCTTATTTGATTGTTTGGAGCTTTTTCTTATTTGATTCATTATTGAGCTTGATAATTCAAACTTATTTGTTTATTTTATTTTATTTATTTAGCATGTCGATAAGAGTTTTATTAATGAACATGGTTTGTGAACATTGTTCCCGAACGTTGTTAGCGAATGTTGTTTGCGAACATTGTTTGCAAACGTTGTTCATGAACGTTAACGAGCTGAACACATTGTGTTCAATCTTGTTTGTTTAGTTTAATGAGTTGTTCAAGCTTGTTTGTTTAATTGATATTGTGTATATCGAATGAACATAAACAAGCTCTTACCAAGACGAACATCAAGCTTGTTCACGAGCGTTTGATTCATTTACAACCCTATGTAAGAGAATGATGAACTTTCGTCTTTTGAAGGAGTAGGGGATCCCCTTTCTTCTCCACAAAGACCAACGACGATGAATCGATCTTGGTGCCGGGATGAAGAAAATGAAAGTAGGCGGAGCTTGATCAAATGAGAGATCACGATATGGGAGGCGTCAGTGGATGATTTGTGGTTGGAGCTGGGACGGAATAATTAGGGAAGGGAATCCCCCTATGGTGGATGGATGATTGTCGGAGGAAGGGAGTCCCCTTTACCTCTCGGTGGTTGGTGAAGGATGAAGTAGACTCTCGGATGATGGCGATTGCGGATGAAATGGAAGATGGATCGCCATAGCTGGATGGAGTGGATAGGGAAGGGAAATCCCCTTAACCCTTGGTGGTAGATGGAGCTCCAGTGGTCGACGGTGGATGGTGGAAGAAGAAGTCGTCAATCCCCTATTCCGTGCGTGCCCTCTTTGTTGTGTCCGATTGTGATTTTCCACTATAGCTTCTCCATTTGAATCAGATCAGATATGCATCAATGGCTCAAAATGCTTCAAATCTAAATGAATGATAGGGATCGTTCTAGATCTGAATCAAGGGCTCAGTTTTCTCCAAATATATATGAACGGTTCATATCGCTCCATATTGAGTTTCTTCAATTAATCTTAGCCTTGAGCTTAAAATGGATCAGTCCGACTTGAGTCCATGATCTCTTGATCGCCTACAAAGATCACATTTAAATTTTTAGATATAATTCCACAAATATAAGATAAATCACATCAAAGTTAAAAATGAACCCAAATTCGTAAAATGTAATATAAATGTGAATTTAAACACATGATAGGATTAAAAAGCATGAATATAGCAGCTTAAATAACATGATAAAATGATGGTTATCTGGTTGCGCGCGTGGCAGGAGTCGCGGCCAAAGCATCGTGCAAAAAGGTAGGAGCAAGAGGCATGCAAGTTGGTCGTGTGTGTGGCAGCGACCGTGCGACTCGATCGCATTGGCGGACGCTGCAGGAGGAGATCTCAATGTTGGATGCAAGAGAAGAGAAGAGAAGTAATTGAGATTTGTGATTCAAAATTCGCCATCGCCCCAAGAGAGATACATAAAGAGAGAGAAAAAAATATACCTAAAACTCTTAAAAAAATATTTTTGGTTGGACAACAGGGCTGAGCTACAACCCAAGATAGCTCATATTAAGATTCGTCTAACTAGATGAGGTCTTCCCAATGAAGTGAGCTCAAAATTTTAGTCAACGACACATTGTAATTGCTATAATCAAAGCTGCTACAATGTGGACTAAAAGGAAATCATGAAATAGGGACTAAAAAGATATTGAAAGCAAGAAAATCTTAAAATAAAATAATAAGAGAATTCAGTTATCGAAAAGAATTATAACATATACATGAAAATACTAGAGATTATTGAAACTCGAGCAAAACTGGATGATAAAATAACAAAATATTATTTAGATCGATACATGTAATTTTGTGTAGGATCATTAGTACTTTAATAGCAAAATTCAACTCTCGATCAATTTAATTGTATATTTTCTCTAGTAAAATATAAATCTAAGAATATTAATTATTTGAATAAATCTTCATAAATATGTTTTAATTTATTTCGATGACTGATAAATTTTTTTTGTAGGATCAAATCAATCATCTATATAATTAGTCGTTTCAAAAAATTAGATATCTAAATTATTCAAAAAAAAATTATGTATTTTCACGTTGGATTAAGAAATTTAGAGCATAAATTTTAAGCTATTTAGGTAAAATAATATAAACGATATGTTATTTTAATATGTTTTGAAAAAGTTGTAACCCTTATATTTTTACCTAAAATAGTAAAATCAGTCGGTTCAACTCTTAATCCATATAATACTGTATTTCAGGTGGGATTAAAAAATTTAGAGGCTAAATTTTAAAGTATTTGGATAAAATAATATGAATGATATGGTTTTAATATGTTTTGAAAAAAAACTGGCTCAAAGTAGGATGAATTTGTATGTAAATTTAAAATTCATATCTTATATGTTTATGGTATTCTAATTACTTGTAATATGGATAGTCTGTTAAAATTTATGTGTATTTTTTAAATTTATTTTAATAATTAATAATTTTTTTGTAGGATTAAATCGATTTTGAAGAGGGTTGCGCCCTCTTATATTTTGCCCTAAACTTTATCCTATCCGTCGACAGATTTATCATCTTCCAGTGTCTAATAGTGGAGAAATGGGAATGACGGCCACGGCACCGACGTCGGCGCTGGTGATGGCGGCGGCGGCGGCGACGGCTGCAGGACCCTTTCTGTCGGTCCTCCAGAATTCACTCTCCGGACGACGCGTGGCCTTTACCACTCCGCTCACGTACGCTGTGCGGCTCTCTCGTCTCCTTGAGCTACGCGGCGCCGCGCCGCTGCACCTTCCCACTGTCGTCGTGAACACAACCTGTCGCACGATCGCTTCCCTCAACCTCTACCTCTCCGACGGAGCCCTAGATTCCTTCTCCGCTCTCGCCTTCACCTCTCGCACTGGCATCGCCGCATTCTCCCTCGCCCTCGCAGATCGGGATTTCGCGCCGCTCTCCTACGAGGGCGAGGCCTTCACCATCGCTGCTCTCGGAAAGGACGCTGAGCTTCTCCACGAGGAAGGGCTCCTATCGCGACTCTGCAGGAACTCCAGTCGGATCCGAGTTCTGGTACCGGAGATCGCGTCCCCGGAGGGCCTAGTGAAGGCGCTTGGGGTCGGATCAGGCAGGAGAGTGCTCTGTCCCGTCCCCACCGTCGTCGATCTGGAAGAGCCGCCGGTGGTTCCAGATTTCCTGAGAGCTCTGGAGGCGCGCGGTTGGGTCTCTGAGAGGGCTTCTGCGTACGAGACTCTATGGGCGGGGCCGCTCTGCGCCGAAGAATTAGTGGCGTCGGAGGCGGCAGTGGACGCGCTAATCTTCACGAGCACGGCGGAGGTGGAGGGTTTGATGAAAGGATTAGACGCATTAGGGTGGGATTGGGAGAAGGTTCGCCGGCGCTGGCCGGGGATGCTGATTTGCGCGCACGGCCCGGTAACCTGCAAAGGCGTGGAGAGGTTTGGCATTAGCGTGGACGTAGTCAGTTCGAAGTTTAGTAGCTTCCATGGAGTTATCGAAGCTCTTGAAACTAAGTTAAGAGGTTCGACCACAACAACTTTTATCTGATAACATCTACTCAGAGAAATAAGCAACTCAACCATGAAATTTATGTGCATAGATCTTTGATAGACATTTTGAGAAGGTTAAGAAGCACTAGACAGGCATATTTTGCATAGTATTGTAAGATCTTTGGAACAAGAACGATCTTATTTTCGTTTAGGACAAACGATACCTTGAATGAATTCAGCTTTTGTGACCTCCACATCTTGATGTTCTTCTTAGCAGGATATGCTCAGAGCTATTAAGAAAAAGGAAATATGGGTCGCAGAAAGTAGGAAATCAGGCACATTTTTTTTTTCCATACTGAACCCAAAACCTGATGATCTTTGATGACTAATCATTCTCTCTATCAATCATAGGAAGCTTATCAACCTGTACCAATTTGATGATTTCTCAGATCTAGTGGTAGCTTCTCAGTGATGATCCCCTTTTACTACAGAGATCTTGTAATATGGAGGGAAATTAAGAGATGAGCTAGATCTGTGCTGGTGTTGGCATCTATTTGTAGACAGCAGTATATATATATTTAATAATATTGTAACATACATTTCAAGTAAACCAGAGAAGATAGAATTGTGACACTTAGAACAGCTAGCTAAAGGGGAATGGCGTGTTGCTGTTGAGCAAAATGTTTCACTTCTGTCTTGAATCAATTGAATGGTAGATTAGTCTACTAAAGTTGCCTGAGTCAATTATTTATGTAATTTGAATTTGAATCAACCAAAATAGTTGTATGACTTTGTGTTTACAAGATAAGATTCCAATCACACCTGAAGATGATTGATTGAAATCACGTCAATGGTGAAAATGTCACAGGATTATCTAGGTAAGCGGACTGATATTCGAAGGAGTTAATTGAAGAGACAATTGACTAAAAACATTGTCGTTGAAGACACAACTACAAAGTTATTCATTTGAAAAATGGATCAAATTGACTAAAGACAGTCATCAACAAAAAAGATTATACACAAAAAAGATATATCGCGTTGAATCGATTGGCGACATTTGAGTCAATGGATGACAATCAAATCGGCTGAATATAGTTTGAGTCAACTAGGTATAATTCAATTATTGTAGATAGAGTTTGGAGATCAATGTTTTAGACGACTAATCAAGGGACTTTGAGTCACTAATTGTCCACAAACTAACTCTGTAAATAGAGAGCAAGAAATCTTCAAACAAATATTGTGCTTCCATTCCATTCTAGATTCTGTTTCCAAATGCTACAAGTGACATAGATAAAGGGACACTTTGACAGATTTTATTTTACTTTAAAACTTCCCTTTCACACTCATTTCCTATCTAGTAAAGGAGATAATTTGTACAAGGTTTCTCTCTCTTCAAAAAGAATTCAAAAAAATAAATAAATAAAATCCATCGCATTGACGGTCCTATGATTATCCCACATTGTTAGAAGAAGTAAATCAAAAAATCAAAATAGACTCCTATGTGAGAGAGTAGATCTATGTCTTTTATTGAGATTCATCTCTTACTTGAATTCAGTAAATTTTCATGTGATGATCAACTCGGCCATGTCATGGGGGTCTCTATCTTCAGAAAGAAAACTTACATATAATGATTTTGAGGAGTAACTCACCTTACTATTGAGACTAAATGTGATGGATGACCAGTATGTTAAAAGAGGATGAATGTAAGATCGTTGAGGAAAATCTAGAGTGAGATTGAATAACCTTTCTTTAAACTTTCGACATGAACACAAGGATTTACATGGTTCAGTAGCCTCCAAGCTCCTATTTCATGGTTTATGACCTTTTAACAAGTCACTCCATGAATCTACTAACTTTCTTCTTCTCATAAACTTCTAGAGGTGGAAAAACCTCTTAAAAAGCCTTATTACAAGTGATCACTTGAAAGTAGAAGAGTGATTATAAATGAGAGAAGAGAGACCATAGCTAGTAGACAATTTGACAATTAATGTTGTGAATTGATGTATATGTTGTAGCTCACATGATCTATATTTAAAACATCACCCAAGCCCCAAAGTTGTCTCTAAACTCTGCCATTATGTTATGGATCAGTTGATTGCTCATTAGCATTAGTTGATTGGTCTTGGGTGCACAACTACTTTATTAGTCACTTCAATCGATTGTGTTAGTACAAGAAGTACTATATAATTGAACCTAAGTTTCGATGTTGATAAAGATTTAAAGTTAAGTCTTGTTGTGATCTAATGACACAGTTAAGTATGCTGGTAGTTTAAGTAGAAAAGTCCTAGTAGGTCAAGCTGATTGGATATTAGGCAAGTGAAAACCTTAGTAGATTGACTAGATACTATGTAGTGAAAGTTTTAGCAAATCAAGAATAACAGGAGTGGAAGTTCAAATGAGTCAAGAGACCGGATATCTGGCAAGATAGATTTGATGGGTTAGCAAGAACCGAACATCGAATCAAAAAGAGCCATAGTGGGTCAAGTGATTAGATGCTGAACATAGGAAGCCCAATCAGGTCTAAAGTACCAAATGATTGAAAAATAATAAGTAAGGCAAGCTCCTAAAGTGGAGAGATTCTTCTGAAAGGAAGAACGAGTATGAACGAGTCCTCGTTATGGGGACAACCTTAAGTGTCGATCTGACTAAGGATCCTACTCGGATTTCGAAGTCGAGATAAGATAGTTAAGTAACTATCTAACTATATTTTGTTTATTGTCATATTCTGCACTAACTCTGTTTTGCCGGGTTCGATAGATCTAATGGGCTAATTGGTCCACCAAATGGTCTGGGCAACCGAATGGTAAGGTTTGGTCGACCTAATGCCGAGGTGTCACAATTTGTGACTCAGCAGTTGAGATATCCAAACGTGTTGACATGACATCTGAGTTGGATGAGGATAAGTCTCGGATGACTGGCATGGTAGAGGATAAGTCTCGGCGTGCTGACATGGCAGAGGATAAGATCGGCATGCTAACATAGCACGAGGAATGGTCAAGGATAAGCCTCGCGAGGCTGACGTGGCCGTGGATCAACATCAAGGAGCTAAGGTGGCAAAAAAGCATTGGCAGGATAAAGGATCGATAGATCGATCCTGTATACCTGATGATCGATAGACTGAATCTGGATCTGGTTATCAAGGTGTTTGGTAGACCGATCAAGCTGATCGGTAGATCGATCCTAGCCAATAAAAGAAGGCTCGACCAGAGGCTTTGAACATGAACTGTGATAAGCCCTCTCGCTCTGATACTCCAACGCAACGTCGTTGTGCTACCCCTACAATGAAGCTCCACTACAATCCATACCTTGTTGGTATATTATTTTCTTATTGTTGCTCGTCTTTGTGCTTTGAATTCTAAGGAATAGTAAACCTATTACTGTTACTCATCTTTTGTAAAAAGGTGGATCTCTACCTCTGAGCACTTGTTCGGAAAGAGATCATTAGTGGATTGTCCAACGAAAGCGATCAACGATCACGGACCTTGGACTAGCAATTGGAGGCTGTGAACCAAGTAAAAAGAAACCAAGTCTTTGTTGTGATTTACTTTTCCGTTGTGCTTTTACTCTGACTTTGAAAAAGAAAGAAAAGGTTTTAAAATGATAAAATGAACTGTACTATTCATCTCCCCTCTAGCACTCTTTTCGATCCTACAATTAGTATCAGAGTGGGGGCACTCTGAATTGGTGCAACTACCATTCGAGTAAGTTTTTTTTGTTTGTTTTTTCATTTTTAAATCTTTCTCTAGCACTACTAATCCAAGACCAAATCTTGGTACATTTGTTTGTTTTAATTTTTGGATGAAACTCTACATGGCCCATTAGGAAGGCTATAGTACGGTTCGATTTCCTCTCTTCTCCATTTCAAGAGGAATGTATGTAATTTAGGAGAGTACTTTCAGCTAATCAATAAGCTCAATTTACCATAATTTCAACTGAAGAGGAAATCAAAAGAGCCATATTTGACATAGGAGACCTTAAGGCACCTGGGCCAGATGGATACAGTTCTAAATTCTACAAGAAGACATGGTATATAGTCAAGCAAGATTTCATTACGGTCGTATTGGAGTTCTTCTCAAGTGGTCAACTACTCAAATTATGGAATCATACATTGATTGCTCTAGTACCAAAAATGACACATGCAAACAAAGTGCAAGACTATAGGTTCATCTCCTACTGCACGGTGTTCTATAAGGTCATCTCCAAACTCCTTGCAAGTATATTGACTGATATTACAGACCAACTACTACATCCTGCCTAGACAACTTTTTTCAAAATCAGCATCATCATAGATAACATCCATTCTGCCCAATAACTGCCCAATAACTGATGCACAACTACACCAGAAAGAGAATCTCACCGAGATGCATTTTGAAAGTGGATTTTTAGAATGTCTTTGACTTAGTTCACTAGGGTTTCCTTCAAGATGTCCTCTCAACATTACAGTTCTCAGCCATCTTCATCACATGGATCAGAAAATGGATTACCACTACGACTTTCTCTATAGTGATAAATGATATAATGCATGACTTCTTCAGAGGTGATAGAGGACTTAGACAGGGAGACCCGCTCTTCCCATACTTGTTCGCCCTATGCATGGAGTATCTCTCAACCCTTAGCATGACGTACTATTATGTCAAATTTTCTTTTCCACCTAAAATGTGAGCATATGAGGAAAACACATTTGGTATATGTAGATGACCTTCTTCTCTTGTATCATGGAGATGTGACTTCAGTTACTCAGCTAGTTGACTGTCTATTATAGTTTGCTTAGATGGCCGACCTTATAGCCAACCTAGCTAAGTCCAATATCTACATGACAGGGATACTCTCACTCGGGAACGACTACTTACTATCACGGGGTTCCAAGTAGGGAATATACCTTTCAGATATCTGGGGATCCCTATAGTCTCACAAAAGCTGAAGATCTCAAATTATAACACACTAATGGATTCTCTTACCAGGAGGATCAATTCATGGCCAAAGAACACCCTATCTTATGCTGGGAAAGCTCAGCCACATCGTCAATCCTTTAGGGTGTGGAATGCTACGGATGTCCATATTGCCCCTTCCTTGTGGAGTTATAGAACACATATATAGTATCTGTAGTTCTTTCATGTGGACTACCAAGAACCTCCCATAGCATGGTCAAAATTATGCCCGCCGAAGAAAGAAGGTGATCTTGGCTTGAGGGATTTAAAAGCATGGAACCTTGCTTTCTTGGCTAAGGTTCTATGGCATATTATGAATAAGCAAGACACACTATGGATACAATGGGTACACCACACGTATTTACATCATGTGGGGATATGAGAGTGGCAAGTCAGACGCACGGACTCTTCACTCATTAAGAGGGAATTGTACATCAGAGATAGTATTTTGGCAGTTGCAGGTAGCACAGAGCCTGCAGGACAAATCCTAGCTGTTTAGTTCAGTTAGAGGAAGGGGGGAGTTCAGCAGGACTATGATCATTTTAGAGACGCTAGGCCTAGGAAATCATGGGTAAAGACAGTTTGACAGAAATACCTTCAGTCGAGCTATGCTTTCACACTATGGCTATTAGTGCAAGAGTATCTAGAGGATAGACAATGTGCTTTCTGCCGACAAGAGGAGGAGACACTAGATCACATATTATTTAGACGTGGGTCGGTCAACCAGCTTTGGGGAGGGTCAGAACATGGCTACAAATGAGACCTAAGATGGCCACATACTAGCGCATGGAATTCCATGGAATTCCACACTAATGAGGGCGTGTCACTTAGCCATGTCTGCACTGGTGCATCATGTTTGGAGGGCGAGGAACCACATCATGTTTGAGGGGATGCGATTTGATGATGAGTTGGTCTTTAGGAAGATACATGTCTATGTCTATAGGACGTTTGATGCATACTCTGATCAGGTACTCGGGCAGGATGACACATTTTTGAGGGCATGTAGTTTTTTTTGATATTATCTCATTACATACATACCCATCATATACTTTACACATCTATACATATGCATTCTACTATACATATAAGTTAGCTAGGATGCAAAGGCATGCATTTTTGGTAGCGCCGTGTATGAGAGGTACATTTTGATGCATGCATTTTTGAGTTGATAGAGAGCATGCATATAGATAGGCCACTGATCAGACCCCTATATGATTTTGGGAGCTGTATCCTGCATACGCATGGAGTTTTTCTATGTCTCAGTGACCTACTAGGCCTCGAACACCTACTCAGTTAGATCATTGGATAGGCATGAGTAGTTGACCTAGGTCGGAGTAGCCAACACTACAACAAAAACGCTCATAGACAATGAATTTTTTCCGTTGTCTTTGCCATTTAAAAACTATTGTAATTAACACTGTTGTTAAAAGTGTGCTAAATGACAATGGTTTTAAACCATTATCTTTGAATGAAAAGACACTAATTTTACAATATTTTAAACTGTTGTCTTTTAGCGCAATAGATAACAGTTCTGCAACAGTTTTAAACTTTTGTCTTTTAATACCAAAGACATTAGTTTTGCAATGTTTAAAAATCGTTGTCTATAGATTCTTTTGACAACAGTTAAACACCGTTGTCTTTCTTGAGGACCTGAATGTTAGATGTGTCGGATCGAAAAAGCGCTAGAGGGGGGTGGGTGAATAGCGATTGTGGTTTTTCCTGTTTTTCGTAAAACTTGAGTTATGAGGAAATAAAGAAACAAACATGACTAACTCTTTCTTTTTACTTGGTTCACAACTCGGCGGTTGCTAATCCAAGGCCCGCATCCATTGAGTGCTTTCGTTGGGCAATTCACTATAGATTCGAAGGTTACAAAAATCTGAGTACAAGTGAATAACAGTTAGTAAATTATACCGACAACAAGACGAATAGTAGCTTGAGCTTTGGCTGTCGGAGAAGCGTTTCGGTATCGTAGAGAGTTTTTCGGAGCAGCGCGCAAGCACGGAAGTCGTAGAGAATAAAGAATTGTTGTACGAAGCTTTTGGTCGAAGCTACCTATATAGGCTGATCCAGGCGCCTCAATCCATTTGAGGCACCTCAATAGGTGTTAATGTGGCGAGCTTTTATCTTGATCCAGGCACCTCAATCCCTTTGAGGTGCCTGGATGCTGACGTGCGTCGACCAATCCGAGGCTGTCACCTCATCCTGCCGTTGATCTAGACTCAGGGTGCCTCAATACCATTAAGGCGCTTGGATCCTCTTAGGGCGCTTGGGTCCCTTCCATGCACCTAGATCAGCTATTTCCAGAATTCAACACCTGCATCACAGAGTTAATATAAAACAATAATAATAATATTAAAGTGCAAAAGAGTCAGCCAATTTGGACTGTCTAGTCTTGACTTTTGGATTTTCAATGAAATATTGGGTCAAACTGACGCCTACTGTTCCTTCTTGGGGAACACATCCTCACCCACTCCTCTCAGGAGAGTTTACCTCTTTGCCAAACATCCAATCCTTCAGACCTATTAGGACTTTTGCTCAGCATTCGATCTTGACCTTCAGGATTTCCCGCTAGAAGTATGATCCTCGACCTGTCTAGACTTCTGTTCAGTGTCCTCGACCCCAGGGCTTTCTGCCTAGTATCGTCGACCCCTAGGACTTCTACCCAGTTATCTTGACCAGGACTTCCTTGCCCAGTCCAATTGACCATGACTTCTTTGTCTAGTCCAACTGACTAGGACTTTCTTGCCTAGTCTAACTGATTAGAACTTCTTTGCCTAGTCCAACTGACTAGGACTTCTCTGCCTAACCTCAACTAGGACTTTCCAGCATACTTAGTTAAGCTCATTAGAACAATAATTCAGCTTAACTTTGAACCTTTGCCAATATCAAAATACAAGTTTGATTAGCTAGTGTTTCCAGCACCAACAATCTCTCCCTTTTTGATTTATGACAACATAGTTCAAAGTTAAGTAAAACATATAACATTTGTTGGTGCTGGAAGCATCAGCTAATCGAACTTATGTTTTGATAGATGACAAAGGTTCAAAGTTAAGGTTTGTTGTTATCTAATGAGTCTGACTGAGTGTGCAAGAAGCTCAA
>JBBUKS010000035.1:4735279-4747986 GCA_038050645.1 Hedychium gardnerianum
AAAAGTCATGGTCGAGTGGACTGGGCAAAGAAGTCCTGGTCAAGTGGACTAGGCAGAAGTCTTGGTAGATCGAGGACATCGAGCAGGAAGTCCTAGAGGTCGAAGACACTAGGCGGGAAGCCCTGGGGGTCGAGGACACCAGATAGAAGTCTAGACAGGTCGAGGACTGGACGTCTAGTGGAAAGTCCCAAAGGTCAAGATCGAATACTAAGCAAAAGTCCAAATAGATCTGGAGGACCGAATGTTTAGCACCAAGTAATTCTCCTGAGAGAAGTGGGTCAGGATGCGTTCCCGGAAAGGGAACAGTAGACATCGATTCAACCTAAGATTTTACTGGAAATCCGAAAATCAGAACCAAACAGTTCCAAGACTATTATATTATTTTTCTTATAGTTATTATATATGTTTATGCTAACTCTGTAATGCAGGAGTGTGGCCAGAGTCAGGGAATTCCAAGCGCCCGAAGATCCGAGCGATCCGATTGGATCCAAGCACCCGGAGATTTGAGCGACCCAATTGGATCTAGACGCCCTAGAGTAGCCCGAGCTCAGCCACATGTGCAGCCGAAATGACACGCTCCGATTGGTTGGCATGCGTCAGCTTCCAGGCGCTCGAGAAGGGATAAGATCGACTCAAACGAGGCTTCGCTCAGATGTTGCCACGTCAGTAGTCTTGGCGCCCGGAGGTGGATAAACTGCGATGGAAGCAGATCGGATCAAGCTTAGCCTGGGCACTCGGAAGGGATCCAGGCGCCCAGATAAGTCAATAAAAGAAGCATTCGACCAACAGCTTTTATAATACTTTTCTACGCTCAAACAACGTCCGTGCTGCTCTGAAATTTCGCTACGACGCTGAAACACTTCTCCGACAACAATGCGCTCCGTCGGATCTTAATCTGTTGTCGGTATATTTTAAGTTAACCATATTCGTCTTTTTGTATTCTATTTTAAAAAAGGGAAAGGCAAATGTGTTACCTTCCCTTTTTGTTGTAAAAAGGCGAATCTCTGTCTCCGAGTTTCTATTCGGAGGAGATCTTTTAGTGAATTGTCCATCATAAGTGGTCAACGATCGCGGGCCTTGGACTGGCAGTCGTCGGGCTATGAACCAAGTAAAAAAAATATTATTAGCCTTGTGTGCTTATCTTATTAATTCCATTGCATACTTTTCGAAAATCGTGAAAAAGAAAAACACATTATTCACCCTCCACTCTAGCACTCTATTCGATCCTATATGTCAACCATGCGATCAACAAAGTTCTTGTTAAACTTGTAAATAAATAAATAAATAAGTTCTCAAAACATACAAACAACGTTATAATATTAAGTTTGCTAATCAATCAAACAAGTTTATTGATATGATTGAAATTCATCGCCTCATTTGAGTTTGGTAACAAAACTTTTTGAGATTGCTAAAGAGACTTTCTTTTTATGACACGGTCGACTCTACTAGAAAAACATTCATTAGAGGGTTCGTCGAAAGTTACCTCGACGAGGTTTCTCCGATGCTTAAGTCAAACTCTAGAGAAAAGATAATAGCAAACAAATGAGATAGTCGAGAATCTCCCCTCTTTGACATTGGTATCATTATTTTATATATAGGGAAGAGCGGTGAACAACTATTCGCTTTTTCTCAAAGGACACGCCTTTTTCATTCGTACCAAAGGACATATCCCTAGAATTGACACAATTGTTTCCATAGACGGATCTTCACCAGGACTGTCCTGGGCTGTAGCCCAGCCCAGTTAAACCCTAAACCCTTAAGTTCGGTCTCTGCCTCAAGTCACGAGCCTTGCCGGAGTCGTAATCCGCCGGAGGAGTTTTCTCTTCCCCTGTTTCTTTTGATTTTTCCCTTTCTTGCTTCGTCTTCGAGGCGGCAGCAACCCCTACTTCTTCAGCCTTCGTCTCATAAACCACCGGCGTCCAACAGTCCAACTGCTCGCATTCCACTTCCACGGCATTCGCACCGGCCCTTGCGGCGTATCTCTTCGAGGGCAGGACTCAGGGGTACAAGGACAGATAACCTAATCTTTTCATCTTCTCTTCTCTGTTGTTCGCAATCGCCTCCCGCTGTCGTGGCCGCCGCCGCGTGGGCAAAGCATCATGCGGCCGCGGGCCTTCCAGAATCCGACGGCGGTGACGAACTGAGATCGAGATCCAAGATGAGATTTTTTTTTTTGGGTAAAACTCGTTCCCTTTTTGTTTGCTCTCTATGAATTCTTCAATAGCTACCTCAATCCCCAAATCTGGTGGTGGCGCAGAGAAATCATAATGCAAGATGAGATTTGCGTTTTCTTTTTGAGTAAAGATTGCTTCTTCTTTTTTGTTTGTTGCCTTCGAACTCTTGGATGAACAAGAGATCCTTCATTTGTTGTATATGTAATTGTTCTAAAAGGAAGAAGAGATCTTCCTTTGCTCTTCAAATTGTAAATTCCAGAGATCGTTCTTTTTACTTCTGTAAAGATCAATTCCCCTTTTCTATTTTATTGTTAAAATAAAACTCAATTTATTATTTGTTATAGAACTTGTTGATTTTATTGTCGAGTACAGATCTCATTTCTTATATTATTTTTCTCAAGTTGAAAGAAAATTATAAAAATAACTTTTTGTAGCTGAATAAAACTATCAAACTAGTGAAGTAAATAGAAAAGAAGAGTTTAGGTTTAAGTTAGTGATTCATAGTCTCATGAAACTTAACTCTTTTCATCTCTGTGGATTGATTGTGAGCAATCGACATAAGATCAGTCTCATAGAGGTGTTTCAAGTAGTCGATCCGCAGCTCGGTTGTTCGCCTCTGCTAGTTTCACCCGAAAATCTATGGCTCTCTTAGATGCTAAAGCTCAAGAAATCAAAGATTTGTTTCACTACAAGTAGATAGTGGGAACTGAATTTCAAGAAAGGTGTCCAAGAAAAGTGGTGGCAAGAGTTAAGGCCTTTCTTCCTTTTCTAGCTTTCTTTGGACTGGTTCAATTGGTCCAGTCGAATCAATAGTGAATTCATTGATATATTTAACCGTGAAAACACAATAACTACTCGATAGATTTAGTCGGATCGGTGCTCGAAAACATTATTCCCAGAGAGGAAGGCAAGCTTTGGACAAAAACTTACATGTGAGACTTACCTTACCGTCCCGGAGATAAATTAAATTAACTGAATAGTAAAATTTCGCATAAAGTCTAGCCCAGTCCATCTCTATTTTTTAGATCCGTCCTTGATTGTTTCATGATAATTACAATTATCGAAAGTCTAAGGCCTTGTACAAAGACTAGACTCCAAGATGTTCGGGCGCTCAGACACTCGTCACTTGGCTCTCGGGCGCTAGAGTCTTCGGTGCTCGGGCGCTCAAGCACTCGAGTGCTCGGCAATCGACATTCAGGTGCTCCCAATTGACCCTCAGGCGCTCGAGCCCTCGGCACTCGGGCGCTCGGGCCCTCGGCACTCAAGCGCTCGATCACTCGGGTTGCTAGGCCACTCGAGCGCTTGATCACTCAAGCGCTCGACCACTTGGCTACTCAGCAGGATGACCTAGCTATCTCAAGACAGACCATGTGGACGTGTCCTACTGGTATGGGCCAGATATCTACGATATCACTTATAATGTAAAAGTTTCAAACAAACAAACAAGCTCAAATTAAGAGCTCAATAATATATAAATAAATCAAACCTAACTTGAATTAAAAAAAAATATTCAAGAACAATTATTTCAATAGTAGATTAGTTCATTTTAAATTTGATCAAATATTTAGTGGCTAAATTCATTTTGGATGAAAAAAAAATGGTCGGTAAACTTATTTTTTGCTGGTAGTGTGACTTGATTATCTATATTAAATAAAAAGTAAGATGACACAAGAGAAGGTTTTTTTTTACCAACTCGTATTCTTATATGCCTCAAACCTTGAGTGGGACAATGATATATAAAAGAAACAAGATATTAATATTTATAAAATATATTTTTTAAATTAAATTCAAGCACAAGTGGGATAAAGTGAGATGGACCGTTGCAAAGTGAGCTTTATAGAGATGTAAATTGTCATCTCTAATAAGTAATTTGATTTGTATCAAATAAGTTTGAACAATAAATATTCTCTCTCTTTTATTTATAAATAATAATTGATTATTAAAGTCATAGTAGCACTTTTTTAATATGTGATTGTTTTGGTGGGCATATATAGTGTAAATAACAAATAAAAAATGTAGTTTCTAAACTTTTAATTCTTGACTTTTGATATCGATAATGACAAATTAAAGGGTGCTTTATTAATTTGTTTATAATTTAAAATTATGAAAAGACATCCCTATACATATTTTTTACTAGAAAAACACCCCTCTTATTTACAATACAATTTAGTGCTAATTTTTTTTTTATTAAAGCAAACTTTTAAAAATACAAAATATCAATATTTTAATTAAAGTATTTTAGGTTGATAATGATTAAAATCTTTAATTTTGAAGGTACAAGATTATTTATAAATTAGCTTGAAGTCAAATTATTGAGGCAATTTGAATTTTAAGGTGTCTGAAAGCGCATATGATAGATATTACAAACTATTTGAATTTTAATTAATGACATCGTATTTAAAAATTATTGGATTGTTTTTGTATTTAAAACGTCCACAAGCTATTTAAATGTTGACAATTGTTAAAACTTAAGTGATGTGGCGGAAATCGGTCATCTCATCGGAGAGTGACGACGATGAGAATATTGGTTATTTGAATGAATTTTTATTAATATTTTTTGATTTATTTTAATAGTCAATAAAAAATTTTTATAAGACCGAGTCAATCATCTTAGGTTCGGTGTTATTCGACTTCATTAATTATTTTTTTCGATAACGATGAAAAAGAGGCAATAATAAAAATAGAAACAGAATAAGTATAATGAGGTTTTGACTCAGAGGTGCAGGAGTTTACAGGGTAAGAAGAAAGAAAAGGGGGAAAAAATTGTTAGATGGCTTTACCGTCTAAATTATTATGAAAATAGAAACATGAAACATTAGAGAACAAAGGTTGACTGTGTTGTGTATCATGGAAGCCAGCTAACAATGCAATACTATCAAAAATTGAAAATCACCAAATCTCATCAATGGAACATAGAACAACAACTAAGTAACTCTATTAAAAACTTAATATTACTATTGTGGGATTCTTAAATCATCACATTAGAAATCAAATAGTGGAAAGAATTAGTTCATCCATACCACACTCAAGTGCAAGGTTACATGACCTCATATGCTGTGACATTTATGTATGGGCAACTCTCAATCACAAATAGAAAATCTATATGAGAAGGGTTGTGACAAATTGTTGAAATTATGTACCTACCTTAGTTTATCATGAGTGATTTTAACTCTTCACTTTTCCCTACTAATACATAAGGAGGGATGAATGTCACATCATATGTTACGACTGACTTCCAAGATTTTGCATTCATGGCTAGGGTTGAAAACCTTCACTCAACAGGATGCCAATTTATCTGGATCAACGGGCACATAATATGCAAACTTAATTGGGCCATGGTAAATAAGGTATGGTTGGAACAAAACAAGAGTAATTTTGTAGAGTTCAGAGCTCCCGGGGTATTCTTAGATCATGTCTCATGCATAGTCTCCCTTTTAAAACCCGAACACACCAAACAAAGCCTTTCAACTTATACAACATGTGGACGACAAATCCGGATTTCAATAAACTTGTGCAGGAGAATTGAGATCACACAAACACTAGGTTTATGACTTGCACAACCCAATACAAGCTCAACTAGAAATTTACATTGCTCAAAAGGGAACTTTGGCAACTCAACCGCCAAAACTATCTGCACATCCAAGAAAGAGCAAAAATGTCATAACTACACCCAGAGGAAATACAACAAATAGGCCTAGCACAAGGATGTATGAATGAGGAATACCAGGAAACAAGGAAAACAATAGATTTGCTTACCTAGACTGAATACCTCTTCTATCAACAACGTGACAAACATACATATTTCAAAGAAGTTGATAGGAATACTCTTTTTTTCCCATTCCTTAGTGAAGAGAAATAACAAGAGAAGGGAGATAGTGGTTGTAGAGAACAGTAATGGGGAAACTACTACCAAACCTGAGGAAATGGTGCAGGAATTCATGAGACACTTCCAGACATAACTTGGGATACAAGTGGACCGAACCCCTTTCCAAACAGATTGTATGCAATTTGGGCAAGTACTCTCGGTTGATCAGCAAGCCTAATTAACTAGAACTCCGACTAAAGAGGAAATTAAGAGAGCTCTATTTGACATTAGAGACCTTAAGGAACTTGGACCAAATAGATACAGTTCAAAATTCTATAAGCATGCACGGGATACAGTCAAGCATGATTTCATCACAATTGTATTGAAGCTCTTCTCAAGTGGTCAACTTCTCAAATCATGGAATCATACACTAATTGCCCTAGTACTCAAAATGATGTATGCAAGCAAAGTGCAAGACTATAGGCTTATCTCTTGCTGCATAGTATTCTATAAGGTCATCTCCAAGCTCATTGCAAGTAGACTGCCTGGTGTTAAAGACCAACTACTACATCCTGCCCAGACAACTTTTGTCAAAGGTTGCATCATCACAAATAACATCCATTTAGCGCAAGAACTAATGCACAACTATATCAGGAAGCGAATCTCACCGAGATGCATTTTGAAAGTGAACCTTCAAAAAGTTTTTGACTCAGTTCACTGGGGATTCCTTTAGGATGTCCTCTCAGCATTACGATCCCAACTATCTTCATCACATGAATCAGAGAATGTATTACCACCATAACTTTCTATGTAGTGATAAATGGATCATAAATGATTTTTTCAGAGATGGTAGAGGATTTAGGCAGGGGGATCCGTATACCTTTTTGGCCTATGCATGGAATATCTCTCCCGATCATTAGCAAGAAGCACCATTAGGTTATTTTTTCACTTCCACCCTAAATGTGAGCTTATGAGGATAACAAATTTGGTATATGCAGATGACCTTCTACTCTTGTCTCGCGGAGATGTGCCTTCAGTTATCCAACTAGTTAGTTGCCTATCACATTTTGCTCAAATGACCGGCCTTATAGTCAATATAGCTAAATCCAACATCTACATGGCAGAAATAAATACTTTGACTCGGGAACAACTTCTTACTATTATAAAGTTCCAAGTGGGGAATATGTCTTTCAGATACTTGGGGATCCTTATAGCCTCTCAGAAGCTGAAGTTATCAGATTATAGTATTTTGATGGACTCTCTCACTAGGAGGATCAATTCATGACCAAAGAACACTCTGTCTTATGTTGGGAAAGACCACTCATATCCTCAGTCTTTCAGTATGTGAAATGTTACTGGATGTCCATATTACCCCTATCCTGTGGAGTTAAGCGCATATACAATAACTATATATCCTTTATGTGGACTACCAAAAAACCCCTATAGCATGGTCAGAATTATGTCGGCTGAAGGACGAAAGTGGTTTTGGCTTAAGCGACTTAAAAGCATGGAGCCTTGTTTTATTGGTTAAGGTTTTATGACGTATACAAGACAGACAAGATACATTTTAGATACGATGGTTACACCACACATATTTACAACATATGAGAGTATGGAGTGACAAGTCAGACACACGGACTCCCCACTCATTAAGAAGGTGTTGCACATCAGAGATAATATTTTGACAACTGTAGGTAGTCTAGTAGTTGTAGGGAAAACCCTAATTGCTTGGTTCAGTCAGAGTAAAGGGGGTGTCTAGAGGGCTTATGACCATTTCAGATATGCTAGGCCCCAGAAGTCATGGGTAAAGACAGTTTAACAGAAATATCTTCAGTTGAGTCATGCTTTTATCTTATGGATGTTAACACGTGGGAGACTTCCCACACGAGCTCGATAGGATTACCTAGAGGATAGACGATGCACTTTCTACCAATAGGAGGAGGAGACACTGGATCACGTGTTCTTTAGATGTGATCTTATCTGCCAGCTTTGGGGGAGGGTCACAGCATGACTATATACGTGACCTGAGATGGCCACATATCAGCATAGGTTGCGGATATTCAGGCTTTAGTACCAGGGGACCTTCACCCTGACGAATGCACGCCATCTTGCCATGTCAATGTTAGGACCCTTACAAGCTAGGAGGGGGGGGGGAGGTGAATAGCTTCTATCGCTTCTCCCGATCTTGTCATGCGCAGCGAAAACTTTGATTCAAACTTAACTTCACATGTACAACTCCAGAATTTTACTTGGTATCCGCCTCTTAAACGACTAATCCAAAGCCTACCTCTATTGATTTTCCCTTCACTATGAACTTCCTCCTTCTCGAAAACCTTCCGGAGGAAGAGAAACCTCTTACAATCTTGTTCTTACAAGAACACAATAAGCAAATACAAGATGCAAATACAAATGAAGAGTAAAACAACTTTACAATGAACACTTGACTTTGCTTGCTTCTTTGTCGCTTTGGAATGCCTCTTTACTTTGCTCCCAAACCCCCAAGAACTAATCCTTTCAAATCTTCACGAAACCCTCTTTTATAGGGTTGCATTCAAGCTAATTTTGCCTACCAATCGACCGTTTAAACATGCATAATGACTCTTTTTTACCTTGCTAATCTATTGGTGAGACTCACCAATCGATTCAGAATCATTCTATTCACTAATACAGTACCACTAATCGATTGGTGAAGACTACTAATCAATTGATACTATAGCAAAATCACTGTAGCAACTCTAAACCCGATTACTATAGCAAACCTCAAAATTATTGTAGCAAATAATTTTTTTAGGGTTTAAGGTCTGGACTAAACCCTGTCACTATAGCAACCCTAGTTACTTTAGTAGAAATTCTAGCTATTATAGCAAACCCTAAAAACACCCAAAACCTCAATTTTGGAATGTAGAGTCTATTAATCGATCAGTATAACCTATTAATCAACTAATACTCCTGTTTCAACCTTACCAAGTTGAATTCTCATCTTGCCTGATATCCGATTGAACTCAACCTACCAGGACTTTCTTTGCTCAGCATCTAGTTAACCTTGATCTATCGAGACTTCCCATTGCTTAGCATCCGGTCAACTTTAACTTGTCAGGACTTCATCATTATTTAACATTCAATCAACCTTAACTTGTCAGAACTTCCATCATCATCAAGTGTCCGATCCTTCATGACCCACTTGAACTTTGTATCGCCAACTTCCTGTTAGACCTTCAATCACCAAGTGTTTGATCACCTTTAACCCACTTGGCTTTTTCTCTTACCAACTTCTTGTTGGACTTTTGATCACTAAGTATCCGGTCAACCTTGACTCACTTGAATTTTTCTCTTGCCAACTTCTCGTTGGGCTTCCGACATCATCAAGTATTCAGTCAATCTTGACCTACTTGACTTCTTACTAACATATTAATCAAATATTAAAATCCAACTCGAGTCAACTCGAACTTGGTCAACCTTGACCTGAGGTCGATTGTACCAACAGTCAGCATTAGTACATCATATTTGGAGGGTAAGGAACCACAACATGTTTGAGGGGATACGATTCGATACAGAGTTGGTCTTCAGAAAAATACCTATTCATATCTATAGGACGTTTGATATATACTCGGATCAGGTACTTCAGTAAAGATAATGTATATATTTTGAGGGCGTGCCTTTTTTGACAGTGTCCTATTACACACTCATCATATTGAATACGGTATCCCTTTGGGTGCATGTATTGTGATACATATATAGGTTAGTTAGGATTGTGAGGGCATGCATTTTGACAGTGTCATGAGTGAGAGTGTACATTTTGGTAGTGGTAGGAGGTAGATATGTGCATAAAAATAGAGACAGAGATCATGCATTTTTGAGTTGACAGAGAGCATGCATATAGATCGATAGGCCTCTCCGATAGATCCCTATATGTTTTTGGGAGCTTGTATCCGGCATACACATAGAGTTTTGTTGTGTCTTAGTGATCTACTATGCCTCGGTCACCTACTCGGCCGGATCATGTGAATGGCATGAGTAGTTTGCCTAGGTTGGAGTAGCCATGCTCACGTTGGATAGTTTTGGTACATCACATAGGGGTCTAGAGGACATATATTTATTTGTTACATCCTGTATAGAACTATGGACGTTACTCTGAGTTGACACCTTGTTAGTCCCAAGTAACTGCTCTCGGTCAAAAAAACATATCATCATCGCTTGGTATATGAGACGGAAGCAATAAAGGCATGGATCTATATGACGGAGTGGACCACCAGATTAATACTTTAATGAGGTGGACTGCGGTACGATTGATAAGAAATACCTCTTCAGATACATGCAAACTCCTCAGATACATGCATACTACTTCAGCAGCTGAGGAAAGGAAGACTAACTGTAGTGGACATACATATGGACATCTAAAGGTGAGCCCTGTGTTGGGATGGAGCATTATTTGGGGAGCATCTCATCAAAATGGATGAAGCTTCATCAACCTTTGATGAAACATCTTTTGGGAGTTGTGCAGACACTTGTGTGAGTGTGTATATTTTGAGCTAGTAAGGAGTGAGAGTATACATCCTGTTAGTGAAGGAGTACATTATGGTGTATGTGAGGAGTGATAGCATATGGTGAGGATGTATTAGGTGAATAGATCTATCTCGAATGATCTATCTAGTCTACACCAAATGACTCACGGTAAAGACATTTTAAGTCCGTTTATGATTGAGGATTTACCAAAAAGCTTAAGAGGGTGAATAGATCCACCAAAAAGATCTATCTAGTATGTAGCAAATGACTCGCAATAAAGATACATCAAATCCGTTGATTGATCACTTGTTAAAAGTGACTAAAGGATGGTAACACACATACAATTTAGATGATGAGGCTTTGGGCGATGTCATACGTAGATGGAGGTTGAGGCCCCTAGCTCACGGCTTGGGTCGGGGGAGGAGGGGCTATGAGCATATTCACACATTCTAAGTTGCACTGCACTGGAGATTAAAGGAGTCGGATCCCTAGAAGATGTAGGATAGCCAAAGATGATGTCAGGCTATATGCATCATAGAGGCGTCTACCGGAGGTGTTTGTTTTGACATTGAGAACATAGTTCGGTTGATGCCTGATCTTCCGATGTCTCATATGGAAAATGGGTAGTCAACTGAAGCTCATCTGATGGTTGATACACAGAGATAGTGATGGTACTCGAGTGAGCACATGTACGTCATACCTCGGTTATCTTCTCAGATCTAACACTTTCGTCAGACATGACATGAGTAGGAATCCTAAGTTGTTATTGTATGATTGTATATTCTTTTGATAACATATATTTACATTTTCATTAAAAAAAATGATGACGGCGAGGACTAAAGAGGCTTTCTTCCGCGATATAATTGTCAACGAAGCTGTTAAGATTGCTAAAGAGGTTTATTCTTTCGACGTGATCGACTCTGCCATAAATAATATGCTTTAAAGGGCTCACTGTGAGTTGGCCCAGTGAGACCTCCTCTGATGCTTTAATCAAATATTAAAGGAGAGAATAACAAATTGTCAAGATAGTATAAAATCATGTTATCGTACCTCTATGGAGAGAATAATATTGAGAAACTATCATGTCTTTTCCTATTCAAACTTGTATCAAAGGACGCATCCCTTATAACTATCACTGTTGTAACCGTATCAAACCACCTTCATACCCAAGCTCGAGAGTGCAACCCATTTGGACTCGAAGTCCGCCCGAGCACTTGGGAGCATAAACCACTCGACATTCGGCAGTTGGCAGGCTACACTCGACACTTTGGTGCTAGGGAGTTCGGCGCTCGAGCCCTCGACCACTATGTTACTCGGCAATTGACATTCAATAGTCAAGGGTGCTTGGGCACTCAGGTGCTCGGGAGTTCTTGGCTGGGGTGCTCAACCAGTCTAATATTCTAGTACTCGAGTACTTGAGAGATGAACGCTCGCAATCCACTCGGGCTCAGGCACTCGGGAATGCAACCCACTCGAGTTGCTCCCATTCGAGCTCGAACTAAGCGCTTGAGAGCGCAACCCACTCGGGTTGCTCCCACTTGGGCTCAGGCTTGGAGCTATTTGGCGATCACAATCTACTTGACCTCGAGCTTAGCAATTGACTGCCCGACTCAGCTTATCTTAACTAAGTCAACATGATGACTTGGTTGACTTGAGATGAGGCTACGTATTGATCTGGTATAAATTTGATATCAATGGTAATTGAAGATCTTAATTATAATTTAATAATTTATTAGACCTTCTTATATTTTAAAAAGCTTATTTTAATGAAAAATCAAATGTAAAATAATTTATATATTATTTTCGCTTAGTTTCCAAAACTTTACAACTTTAAAAAAAACCTTCACAATTTTAAATTCAATAAAGACTTTCAGAAATTTTCAAATTAAAGGAAGGTAATTTTTTTTTTTAATTATTTGTGCTTAAAATTGGGCTTTGTGAGAATAAATGGGCCTCATGGACCGACCAAGGCGGTATAGAAAAAGAAGAGGATACGGAATGTTAATTTAGCGAAGGGGGCAGCTCGTCGGCTCGATCACATCGCGAACACCTCGCCGGCTAGCCGTCGTCTGCGAGCTTTGATCTGAAGGGATCGCGTGCCGCGGAAGAGTGGGAGTGAGGGTGTAGGAGAGAGCGATGGGGTTCCTTTTCCGGGTCAGGATGGCGTCCTTCTTCGCCGGCGCCGCCACGGCCTCCATCGCTGGCTTCTATCTCCTCTACAAGGA
>JBBUKS010000035.1:4764363-4776610 GCA_038050645.1 Hedychium gardnerianum
CTATATCATCATCTATATTTAAATAAATTTTATCTTGTTTTATTGTTGCTAACCAAGTCTTTTTTGGTCTTCCTCGTCCTCGTTTGATGTGTATATTTGTCATTGTTTCACATCGCCTAACTGGGGCATTTACAAAAAAAATTTCACTTTAGTCGCTAACAGGTTTATCGTCTTAGATTATGCATTTCCTCTTCATTAGGCCATAAATGAATTCAAACAAACTTCACCATTGTCATTATTTTAGACATTTTTTGTTCTGAAGGCTGTCTTAAGACAGTAGTTATGGTTAGGCTAGAATGTTAACTCCCACAATGCTGCTAATCTGATGCTATAATTTGAAACAAATTACACATAGATAAGAATAAGGTTAACTACCAGTTAAGTTAGATATGCCTGGGCTTTCAGGCTTCTAGAACACTCATTAAGAAGATATTGCCTCCACGATCACAGGAAAGAGAGACAACTCTTCTCCAATATACAAACAAAAACCTTGTACAAATTCTCATGAAAATCTTCTGAATCCCATGTATTTTGAGAGGATATTATCCTCTTTTAAAAAGAAAATAAGATTACAAAATATAGACTTACAAGCTCTAAATTGAGTCCACAGTGAGATTCCATGTATCCTCATATGATATATAGCATATTCATTATATCCACATTATCCATAATGGATATGTCAAGAATATCCATATGACTATTCAAATAACAGTACCCATTCCAACATAAATGCTATTTGCTCTTATACACCATGTGGTAATTGGGGCTAAAATGTCTCATGAATTGCAATCTAATCAAGAGTCAATTGACTTCAAAATGGGTTCACTTGGATCTCCAAGTTGGTCAAGCAAGAAAGTAAGAGAAATAATCAATTTGGTGATTTTGAATAAGCATTAAAGAGTTAAATTCATTGATGGTGGCATATAATGACAAACCTGTGTCTACAATAGTAGGGTGCTCCCCTGTTGTAAGTGTCTTCGACTCCTTGAATGT
Organism: Hedychium gardnerianum; assembly: GCA_038050645.1. Taxonomy (NCBI): domain Eukaryota; kingdom Viridiplantae; phylum Streptophyta; class Magnoliopsida; order Zingiberales; family Zingiberaceae; genus Hedychium; species Hedychium gardnerianum. The sequence continues at coordinate 4,765,357 of JBBUKS010000035.1, forward strand.
AATCTTCCCTGGAATATCAATGTCAAAAAGATGTATCTGTCTCATCAAAAGTTCACATGAATTACTGATTAAATTAACACAAGAAATGGTTATTATTATCACAAAGATGACAAGAAATTTTGGGAAGTGGAAGGAGACATCGAAATAATTGGCCCCATCCAAAGAAAGAAAGAAATGATATAGCTTTGATCAAAAAAATAATAAGACTAAAAAAGACAAGTGCAATAGACTTATATAAAACAACCAGAAAAAACCTATAATCGAAGCAAGCTGAGGTATCAAGCTACTAATTATCAAATTTCAGGAAAGGTGTCAAACTACATTTGGAAATGATGGAGGTTCTTCACATTAAAAAGTTATAAGATTTACACTTTCTCGAATAATTATAAGACAATTACACAAATAAATAAAAACCTTGTTTGTACCTTCCTATGTTTACCCTTGAGCTTCCCGTCAGTGCCAAATATGCAGCATGTATTATACAAACGACCACCAGAGCGTTCTGGAATTGACCCACCAACTATAGTAATTTGCAGACTGCAAGCAGCTTCAGACAGCATTGCAAAAGATGGAGCTGCATCACCACCAGCTTCAATATCCTCAGCATAAACTGGAAAACCGTCATTTGAATATGGACTATTCCATATTTCCTGACAAGTATGACAATAAATCATGAAAGAACTTAGAAGAAGACATGTGGTTTAGACAACAAAAATAGGAGCAAAATTGATATATATACACATTAATAAGACCGAAATTGACATATGCACACATTAAATGGATATACAGTCTATTATTTGATAGCAACCTCAAAAGAAATAGACAAGATATCTTTAAATTTGTTGATTCCCTCAATCTCATTTGGCTATGTTAAATTGCATAAGAATGTTCAAGTTAATGGATGATTTTTCCAATCTGACCAGATTCATCCTGCGTGCAAGATGTTAGTCTTTCTTCCATCTTGTTATATAAACATTCCATCTGAAAAGGGGGTCTTCAAGAGATTTTTATATTGGTTTCTATGTCTAGTTCCAGCCCTTCTACAAGGGTATACTCTGAAATCTTGTTCGCCCAAGCAAAAGCGAGCTACAAGGATACTTAGTTGTCATGTGAAGTATATTGCTGAATTTATTTATGCAGACATAAGTAGCTCTGCTACATGTTTCTGGAGTGGCATTTACATAAAGTAAAGCACCCCAGTTGCATTATTATATTTCACTCAACTATACATCTACACCAAACTAATTCATGGACAAAAATTTGTATATCTAAAAGTTACATTGACATTCTGGTGCCATCCAGTTTGACAGATGCTTATAGAACATATAGTAAGGTACTTAGCTCTTATGTGAAGGGCAGTCCTTGTCCTCTGAAATCATAATCATAAATGGCTCTGTAACAAATTCTAGAATTGCAATATCATAGTATAGAAATGAAGCAAGGTTTTATAAATAACACCATTGCAGTTATACTACATATTGTTATATCAAGATAGAGGATGCTAGATACTCATAAAAGGAGTCAAACCACTCAATCAAAGCCTTGTTGAAATAAAGCTAGATATGCCACAGGTCAGGGATTTCATTACTAGCTTAAGCATTTTATCATGCAATCAAATTCAAAATGACACATTAACAAAAACTCTAAATACATCCAATTGAAAGTTAGTAGTTCCAATTCTTTGCTGGCTTAGTTATATTTCTTACATCATTTAATTTGTATTCAGGAGAGTCCCTAAATGCATTATCTTTTTTCATATAGACATAAACATTGATATTGCCAGGCAATCAGAACTTCTCCCAGAAGGCAGCTAAAAAAGTGAGTGGTCGATCCCTTTAGGCATGCTTGCAAATCCAGTTATTATATTTATCAATTAAATATTTAGTTAGTTAAATCTCTCGTCTTGTTCACTCTAGGAGATTTATGTCTTTAATAATAAGACAGTAGAACTATCCTGCCAAAGCATTTTTTTTACTGATATTCTCTTTTGCTGGAAAAACAAAATTAAAAAAAAAACACTCTTCCTCATATCGACTCCCAGAAGACATTGGTTTTGGCCCCATCAAGTGTTCAGGAGAGCAGTCCGGTTCTGTTTGCAATCTCCATAATGAGAAAACAATCTATATTTTATAGTCAAACTCTTGCTGGTAGGTAAATATTCTCGGTTTTAGTGAATAAATAGAGCAAGGAAGAGCAGCCATGATAGTGTATAGGAAGGTAGATAGACCTAAACATAATGCAGTTATAAGTTCACCTATTATAATCCCTCTTCGGGACACAAAAATAACAAGGGAAGTACTGATTCAGTAGAATTCCAAGATCATGTAAACACTCTTCCTCATATTGACTCCCAGAAGATTTTGTCTTTAGCCCCATCAAGTGTTCAGGACAACAATCCATTGCAGTTTTGTTTGCAATCTCCACCATGAGAAAACAACCTATACTTTACAGTTAAACTCTTGCTGGTAACTATCAAGGAAAAGAAGCCATGAAATTGTATAGGATAGTAGATAGGCCTAAACATAATGCAAGTTATAAGTTCAGCTACTATAATCCCTGTTCTAGGCACAGAAATAATAAAGGGAAGTACTGATTCAGTAGAATTCCAAGATCAAGAAACCTACCGGCAACAGAACAAGCTGTGCACCCTTGCTGGCAGACTCCTCAATGGCTTTCCGTGCATGGGCGATGTTCCTATCCTTGTCCAGCGTCACAGACCACTGGCAGAGCGCGATCTTGAACTACAAGAGTTGGCCAACAAAAACACAATCCCGCAGATTGAGAGCCGGAATCAGAAGATGGAAGGCAAAGACATTATCGAAAAATCTCACCTTGGAGACGGGCGGAACATCCCGATTAATTTTAAGATAGACGATCCAATATTACATTAGGTAAAGATTTATTGAGTTGATACTTAGATAATTTAGGAGATCGCTTAATTGGATATAATTGAGTTGATACTTAGATAACATAATTATTTCATTAGGTAAAGATTTATTTTCATAGGTTCATTCATGGAGAATTAAATATCCTCTTATTTAAGAGATCGCTTGATATTTTCTTTATCTCATTATGAGACCGACTATGAGAGATCTTCGAGATGAACAAAATCACGAATTACTTCATTAAATATTAAAAATAAATGTCTCAGACTATGGTATAGTAATAAATACATTTTAGGATCCTCGTACACTTGGAGTTCGAAATTTAGGTAGTGCAAAAAATTCATCTCCCGTGTTCAAATTACTAGGACGATTGGGTTATTACGTAAATTACTTGTACTTTCGAATTTATCTTGATTATAAATAAATTTTTTTTATTGTGTCAGATAGATCATCTCTAAGATTTGTTGGGTTATAAGATTTAGATATCTAAATTATTAAAAAAAATTAAACATTAAAAATAAATATCTCAAGTATAATATAATGGTAAGAGAGAGATAAAATATACTCTCATATAACAAGAGTTCGAAACTTAATATAATGGTAATATAGATGCTTAAACATTAAAAATAGGCTATCACGATATAATTGGATATAATTGAGTTGATACTTAGATAACATAATTATTTCATTAGGCAAAGATTTATTTTCATAGGTTCATTCATCGAGAATTAAATATCCTCTCATTTAGGAGATCGCTTAGCATGTGATTTATCTTTTTTTATCTCATTATAAGACCGACTATGAGAGATCTTCGATATGAACAAAATCATCAATTGCTTCATTAAATATTAAAAATAAATGTCTCAGACTATGGTATAGTAATAAATACATTTTAGGGATCCTCATACACTTGGAGTTCGAAATTTAGGTAGCGCAAAAAATTCATCTCCCGTGTTCAAATTACTAGGACTATTGGGTTATTACGTGGACTACTTGCACTTTCGAATTTATCTCGATTGCAAATAGAAAACTTTTATTGTGTCAAATAGATCATCTCTAAAATTTGTCGGGTTATAAAACTTGAATATCTAAATTATTAAAAAAAATTAAACATTATAAATAAATATCTCAAGCATAATATAATGGTAAGAGAGAGATAGGATATACTCTCATATAACAAGAGTTTGGAACTTACATAGGACATCTTTTATATATATATATATATATATTTGAATTATTCATGATTTTGAAATATTCATTAAAATTCATTTGTGCTTCTCGAATTTACCTAAATGATCGATGAAAAATTTATATGGATAAAATTAATTATCTCCGAGATTCTTCTATTCGAAGAGTTGACATGTCCATCAAATTTGTACTTCTCAATTTTTTTTAATGATTAATGAGAAATTTTTATAATATCAGATCAATCTCCTTTTTAATTAATTGATTTGAATAATTAAATATTTAAATTATTAAAAAAATCAAAAACAAATAAATTAAAAACAAAGAAGGGTAAAAAACTGATCGAGAGCACCACCTTAATTAGACCGAGGAATCAGCAGACCGGAGCGAGAGTTTGATCGTCGACCGAACCAACTTAATCGAGCCATCTCGTTGAGTTTGTCGCCGTGAAAACCCTTCTTAGAAGGATCCCTTTCTTCTCTCGCGGAGATCTATAAATACCCGGTCTTCGTCTCGTCAGCGGTGTTGCTCCTCCAGCCTCGTCCTACTTCAGCTGCAATGGAGGCGGGTTCAAGGGCGGCGGAACTCGCCGGCCCGCTCGAGCTTCTCCCTCCCGTCGATTTCTGCTGTGCGTACGGATCCTCCCTCCTCCCCAACAACCCTGACAAGGTAAACGCCCCTAATTCGTCTTCTTTGATTCCTTAGGCCGTTGCTCCAATCTCCCCGTTTTGGAACTTTCTAGACCTCCATGGTAGATTACATCTTGGGCGTTGCAGACCCTGTGCAATGGCACGCCGAAGTACGTTCTTGTATCCTTGTAATCTTTTTTCCTGGTTGCGTAATCAATCCAGCTTTCAGTAGTTGTGTGATTGAGTGAAATTCCAGAATTTGGAAAGGAACAGACACCATTACTCGAAATGGATGGCGCGGCTCGGGCCGACGGCGGTAAGTTTCCTCGAGCACATACTCGATTGTGGTTGCTTGGAAATGGGATCTTGGGTTTTATTTTGGTGCGGCGCGTTTGAGTGATTTCTTTTGGGTTTAGGTCAACTGGGTTGCTGACAGAATTGGCGTTGGCGTGCATTTCAACCCCTTTGTGGTGTGGAGGGACAAGGTTGTCTGGTTTGCTGTTTTCGAGTTTCTTTGTGCTTGGAATTTTCTTTTTGCTCTTGAATTTTCGGTACTTGACAGAATATCAAGTATGGAGTCGTGCGGATGCATGATTTGGCTATGGATGTGCTGACATGGAATAGGTTTTATCTGAGCGGCCGTTTGCAGAAACCTGTATGTCGTTCCTTGAGGTGGTTCTTGGTTATTTTGCAATTTGGCTCATTATCCATGACTTAACATTCATCTCCATTTTGTGTCCTTGTGATGTTCTATGATACTTTCTTGCTCATTTTCTTTTGTTGGCCCGCGTGAAACTATGTAATGCCTTTTCTTTTGATGAGAGAGATTCATAATTTCTTTGTTTACCTTGTGTTTTTCAATGTAAGTTGAGTTTTAGTAACTCCAAAAAGTTTGTCTAATCTATCATGGTAGAAGTCAGGCCACTGTAAATGCATGCCATGCAGTAACAATGAATTGACTGAAGCAAGGAGCATAGCTTTGGAGTTAGTTTTGGTTGCACATATACCAAGTACATCTCTTTGTTCTGTTTTTGCATGATGTATGTCATGATACGAGTAAGAAATTCTGTTCAAAGATGACTGGAGGACTAAATCAAGTTCTGGATCTTTTTAAAATAAGACTATCTGAAGTATGTCTTCAGAAGGTAGGACATTTTGGCAGGATTCTTCTCTATACTTGTGCTATTTCATGACAAGCTATGATGGTGGCATCTTAATTCTTAAAAAATCTGACAGGTAGTAGAGTTTCAAAAGATGAAAACACATGTGATTTTGTAGTTTTTTATGAAACACAGCAATCATATGCTTTAATTAAATGTTGCTTTCTAGTGATTCTATTTATATATACAACCGTTCGTAGATGCTAATTAGGTTATTTTGTATATCACCTTTGTAGTTCACAATGCTTCTAGACTCATCAAAGTGTACCTTTCTTTATCATTTTAATAGAATTATTTCTTCTATATACTTGATTGGAAATATATTCATATAATAATTATTTAGTACACCATTAACATGTATATGTAATTGCAAATTTTTATTTCTCCCTTAGGTTCATTTTATAGTTGATAACTGGGACATACGAAAGGTCAACTTGCTTAATTTGAAGGCAGCAACTTCTGCTTCACTCCTCCTTTTGCCAGCTAAATTTAGTGAGGTGTGGTTTTACAGGTTCAACATGTTCTTTTAGTTTCTAAAGTACACCTTTTGTCTCTGCAAATCTCCTTAACTTTTTGTTAAGCTCATGATTTAGGAAGATCTATATGCTACAATCTGTGGTCTCTCCTACAAGGGTGATTTGAGAATGCTTTTTGCAGAGGACAAGAATAAGGTTAGTGAAATACACTGTTTCACTCACTGAAATGTTTGTCTGCAACTCCATAATATATGTTAAATGTCATCTCAGTTCTATGCTCGATGCCATGCTAAGTGGAATCAGCAATTCTATTCATTCATGTTTAAATCCTATTACCAATTCTTCTGTTTGCTTGCCATGTATTGCCTGGAAAAATAGTTACTTCTTTTTACAAGTCGATTGGAAAAAAAAAATTATTTCTACTTCTTGTTTTACCAAATTTGATCATATTTTGACTTTCTTGTGATATATGTTTTATTTCCAGGTAAAGAATATAATCCGTGGGAATTTTACATTATTCCAATCCATGTATAAGCCAATACTAGAAGAGTATGCATCTGAAGGGCTACTCAAAATTCCTTTGGAGAGTCACCATGATGAATTTGAGCAGGTTTCTTCATTAACTCTATATAATTTCACTATCCCAAGTTAAAGTTTTGCGCAAACTCAAGTTCATCTTGTTTTTGTTCTCTCTTTTGATTTTTTTTTTTTTTTCTATTTTGAATCCCCAGTTGATGCAGTCAAAACAGATGCAATGACAGTTAGTTAAGTTTGTTAGGATTTTGATCTCAACTCAGACTTTAGTTTTGGGTGGTGAGTGACTGCTAGAGGTGATCAAGGTGATAGGATTTCTTCTGGATTTGGTGAAGTGCAGATGCTCGACTATAGTAGGAAGAAGGCACGTGGGAATGAGAGAACCAAAGTTAATGTTGCTTGAACTGGCTTTAGTTTGACCAAGGCATGTGGAGCTCAACTCAAGTGAGCCACATTCAACCAGATTGGGTACTTTAGCTGGGTTGTTAGCAACTTGTCCAAGGTGGGGATTCAAGGATCTTAAGCTTTTACTGCAAACAATTGGATTTAGAGGTTAGTTGCAGTGGCATTGTCAAGGGCTAAGCTAAAGTTTATGTGAAGGGTTTGAGTTGAAGCGGAGATTGTAAGGATTGGATTAAAGTGGACATTCTGCAAAAGGTTTGGGTTGGAGAGGGGATTAAGTGGAGTCTTAGGCTTTAACCCGAGAGTCTCTGCAGTTGGTTTGGTAATCTGTCTGAAGGCCTTTGGAAGATCTAATGGCATCCAATGTAAATCCCTGGCCAGTGAATAGCTTAGTCTATTCTCCAAAATTGTCTAGTTACTTCTATAGAACCCTTAGCAAATAACTTACCACCTGAATGTTAGGGGTGTAATCAAGTCGAGCCGAGCTAAGCCGAGCCGAACAATATGAGGCTTGAGCTTGGCTCGATTAGCTTTTCCCTAAGCTGCTCGGCTCGAGTTTGATTCGAGCTTTAATTCTTAAGCTCGAACTCAGTTCGTAATGAAATTAAAGAGTTTGCGAACGGCTCAAGCTCGATTTGGAAATAGCTCGTTTAAAAATTAAACGAGTTTAGTTCGAGCTCGGCTCGTTAACAAGCTTGTGTTCGAGCTCATTAGGCACATAATCAAGCTTGAGTTCGAGCTCGTGAAAATCACCTACAGTGAAAATCAACTACATATCATGAAAATTACCTATAAAAATGATACATAACATGCAAATGAAAGCCACGACTCGTAGTCAAGATTACAATAAACTAGTCACAAGCAAGATTATAATAAAATTGTTATCCATACCAATGACATTACAACAAAACTCATAGTTTTAGTTCAGAATCAAATACAAAAATGCCAACACAAGAATGGATCTAAATCAAAAAATGTCACTTGGTCAAACACTCAAACTCTACAAGCAAACAATACAAAAAAGACGTGCAAACCACAAAAGTAGAAAAAGAAAGGGAAATATAAGCAAAGGAAGCAAAAAATCTAGCTTGGAGAATGGAGATCAGGGATTGTCGATGCTAGACTAGTGGGGATTCGATTTGGGGATCAAGGATTGAATTGTCATTGCTAGATTGTTGGTCTCTCAGGAGAGTTTCTTTGCAAGCGACGGTGATGATGAGGCGATGAAGGTTTGAGGAGAGGACAGAGGCGACGAGATGACGAGGTGACAACGAGGCGACGAGAGTTTCTCGAGAGACCGCTGATCTTCCGAAGGTCGGCGACGACGGCGTCGGTGAGGCGACGGATGCGGTAGGCTAGGGTTTGACGATAGCAAATTGTGCACAGAAGATAGAACAACCTTTATTTCTCATATTTAATCGGTTGGATTTTGAAACAATCTCAGTCATTGGATTGAGAGAGTAGGAGGAGACCAATCTCAGTCATTGGTTTAATTTTGTCTTTATAACTTCTCTTTTGGAGTTTGGAAAGTGATATTTAAATGAGCCTCTTAACGAACACGTTCTCGAGCTTTTAAATGAACATGTTCGCGAGCTCATGAATCAAATATTGTTAAGCTCAGCTCTATAATGTTTTCGAGCTTGAAATCAGACTCGAGCTCGGCTCGTTAACTTAATCGAACGAACTCGAACAAACTTTTTTTCTAACCGAGACCCGAATAGCTCGCGAGCGGCTTGACTTGTTTACACCCTGAATGTTAAACAAAAAAAAAAACTTGGGGAATAACATATCTAAAATTGCAGTAAGAGAAACAGATCATCAAAGAGAATTCTAATTAACACATCTAAAATTGATCTAAGGTATGAGTATCACTAGTGACAACATTTAGGTAGAATTCACTGGGCAGGGTAAGGTTCATCTAGCTAATTTATTATTGTTTGTTATTTATATATATATATAGTTCGCCATTCGACAATGTTTTAGCTAATGGTAATGGTTATTGATTTAGCAACACTGACAATTAAGTAGGACTGTGGCTTATCTGTGACAAGCAATCACCTGTGCTCTCTTCCCTGGGCCATCCAAAGCCAGTTGAGCTTGAAGCATCAGATGAATGCAGAAGGTAATGATCCTCGCTGTGTGGATATAAGTGTTTTAGTTAATGTCGTTTTAAGCATACAAAAATAAGGTGTACGCTGCTACAGGAATTGTGAAACCCTGTAACATCGTCGCTTCCAGAGAGTTAGCTGCTAGCCTCGTGACGAATACTTTGAGGCGTATTGTGATGATGTCTAGTGGAAGGCAAGCGATATCTGGACTGATTGCTACTGGAGGCGTTAATGCTGCACGGTATTTCTCAAGAAAACTATCGAAGGCATGGAAATCTAGAACAGCGTAACGGTTTCATTCAATGAAGTTCTCTTCAGCATGCCATTTGTTTTTTCATTTTTACGAAAGATTGCATTGACAAAGGATTCCAGGCATATGTTTGGAAATGTTGTACAATTATAAAAGATGATGTTTTTTCTCATAATTGTTTAAGAAACCGACTTGAATTAAGCCGGTATACAAATGTTTCTAATAGGTGCATCTTTATGTGGGTAATGCTGATTATATTTTAAGTCTCTTGAATATAGTCTCGTGCAAATTTTATCACGCTCTTTTATAATTTATTGACATATTAAGTAGGACTTGCCGTTTCAACTAGTTAGGTTGAAACAATTTGGAGTCAATCATGATATGTAAGGTAAGGTGTATTTGGTTCAAGGTTATTATTAATAATTTTAGTTATCTATCTTAGATTATCAATAAAAAAATTATTTAGTTTAGGTAATGAGTGATTTTTGATAACGGAGCACGTTCGTCATGTCAGTAAATGGGACATAAAATCTAGAATTGAAATATCTTGAAAGTGTAAGATTTTTCACAATTTTAGCAAAAACAAATTCCAAAATTATTCCTTGATTTTTTTTTCCATGATAACCTTGGACGTTGACGGGTCAACGGCTTCAAGGGCGCGGGCGATGCCCTTGGTATCACGAACGTCAACCATGATAACCACGGTGTCGACGTCAGCGGCGAGGCGGATGGTTTCTCGTGTGTCAATGAGGTCGGAACGATCTCGCACAAGGATGGAGACGCGAGCCCCCTTGACGGCGGTACACAAGGGCGAGGCCGATGTCGTTGGACCAGCCGGAGACAAGCACATGCCACCCCTTGAGGGGGATCCACATCATTCTAGGACGGACGATGACTGCAAGGGCAAAGGAGGAGCGTGGCGAAAGGGAAAACGAAGAGGAGGAAGGGAATAACGACTAGGAATAACGGCTTGGAATATCGCACGAATAGTTCTTGACTTCTTGGTGGCAAAAGATGAAACGCTCGTCCTCAGCGCTCCCGCCAGTCCGTTTCAGGACCAACACGAATGAGATAAATCACGAGAATTAATTTACTAGTCTTGACAGTAACCGTTGCATGGAGAAGGACAAAAACTTGATTACTAGTTAAGATTTGATCCTCATATCTCATGATGACAATATCACATGTATTAACCATCAGCCTATCTCGTGAGAAAATAAAAATAATATAATAAATATTAAATTAGGTTATATACTAAAATCTCCAAATTTAAAATTAAATCAAATAATATTAAATTATATTTTATTCTTAATAACCTTAATTATACAATTACTAATTGCATAATCAAAATCATACGTGATAACTTAAACCAAATACCCTTAGATCATTCAGATTTTATTATCGCATGAAACACATACACATTTGGATCAAACCAACGATAAAACTGTGATCTCTTTTTAAGCTGTTTCAGCAAAATACCCACCGGAGAAATTTAAACGCGAGTGCTCAACAACCAAACGAACAAATAACTAATTCTTATGAAGTGAGAGAATATGATTTTAAACTCCAAATCTTGCTACGGTGCAACGAGCTCTTCGAGTGAGTAACCAAATATTTAAAATTCA
>JBBUKS010000035.1:4776710-4796227 GCA_038050645.1 Hedychium gardnerianum
ATTTCCTTGTTCAATGACATGTTTATGACTTGTTCCATGTGTGTGATGTCTTGTTTGTGTTTGATTAAATGTGTGTGTGAAGTGTATGCATATGGATGTAAAGATTGGTCATCATGTAGAGGAGAGGCTTTAGATTGTATGCTCAGGGAGCCCTTAGTGACAGTGGATTATCTTTAACCGGACTTTCTAGAGTCCATTGGCTTTTGTTTATTTGGATGCTTTATGGGAAGACACCCAGGCCGCAATGGTGTAGAGTCCATTGTAAATCGATGGCACGTGCCTTACAAATTCTTCATGCATAAGAGTGGATAGATGGTCTACCGATTTGATACGGCCGAAGATCGAGACCAAATATTGGGGGAGGGCCTTATTTTGCATTTGACATTCCCTTGTTTTTGAAACTCATGCCATGTTGCTTTTTGTTCAACGAAGACGGTCGATACATTCTTGCATGGATTCAAATCCATGGATTGCCCCCGATTGTTCGACTCCGAGGGTACTCAACTTGATTGGATCGAAAATCAGTTGACCTTTATACATGGACAAGCTAACGCGTACATGAGAGAGACTTGCATATGCGTGACTGCTTATGGAGGTAGATGTACAAGAGGAAATTATTGACTCGGTGCCAATTTCCTTGCTAACTGAAGTACAACTAGTTCTCCTCATAAGATACGAAGTCATGCCAGTTGTCAGCTGGTTGCTCATAATAGGTTAGGAGGCGATTCCCTCTGAGGCAACGTAGGCGAAGCCGTGCAGCAAGTAGGGTTGCGGGAGGCAATAGAGTAGATGCTGCCCATGAATCAATACCAACTAGAGACAAGGCATTAGTATTGATCAAGATACCCATGCCAATTTCACTGCAATATATGCCCATGGTGCAAGATAACACGGTGCAATAGCTAAGTCAGGGCACCCAGCAACAGGCAAGCCGAAATGTGGTGCAGGCAGCCTTAGAGTCCTACATAAGGCATGGTGCAGGAGGTGTTAGTGCAAATGTGCCCGCAGGTAGAGCAGACAAACTCCATGAGCACACACCAGCAAGGCATCATGGCAGCAATTACAGCACTAGTGTGGGATGACTAGGGCACTGCTTCTTTTGAGCATAGTGGCACAGGCACTGACAACTCATCTCAAAGCACCTCAATTGCCTCATTTGAGACAGCAAGTCATGTAAGTGGCGCAGGAAGCTCTCAAGTGGGAATTTCATCTTCAGCAATGGGAAACAAGTTTGAAGTGTGATCTACAACAAAATAGAGCGCAAGGAAACTCCGGGCACGAGCAGCCCGAACAAACTATCGATGAAGATTGTCTCATGGAACATAAGGGGCTTTCACAAGCCCCTTAAATAGAAGGGGGTGGGGGTGGGTTGGTGCAACACCTCCTCAAACATAAATGTATCAATGTGATCGGACAGCTGGAAACCAAACTCAACGAGGGTTTACTAGACACCATTGTCTAGCGATGCTTCCCAAGTATGGGTATGGTGCACAATTTCCTTTTTTTTTGACCGAGGGTGCATTCTTCTCTTATGGGACACGTAGTTTCCAAACTTGGAGGTGTTGAGGGTAATCGAATAGCTAATACACTGTCGGATTCGGTGCCTCATCACGGGCCATCGAATACTCGCCACCTTTGTATATGGACTTCACTCCATAGTCACATGACGACCTTTATGGCAATCGCTGGAGGAGCTAGGAGAAGACATTATCTAGCCTTAGCTAATTAGGGGGACATCAATGCCTTGCTCTCAGTTGATGACAAAATTGGCGGCCAACCTATCACAAATTATGAATTACATGACCTCGAGCAGTTGGTACAAAGGCGAGTACTTGTGGACTTGTAATCCATTGTCCATTGAGTGTCAATTGACTTGGACCAAAAGTATAGTTTCTTCCAAACTAGATGGTGATTTGATTAACAAACATTGGTTAATGGCAAATTTCAATGGATTTGCGAAATTCCTCCCACCGGGATGTCTATCCGATCATTCATGCTGCATTTTATCCCTCCTTGAGGGTGAACATCGAGTGTGGTGACCTTTCAAGTTTTTCAACATGTGGGCATTACATCTATCCTACCAAGACATGGTTGCAAATGCATGGGCAGACCCAATCATTGACACTGATTAGTATGTTCTGAAAGTCAAGTTGGACAGATTTAAAGCAACCTTGTGGACACTGAACCTACAACACTTTCACCATATTTCCCAATAGGCTATATGCACTACGGAGGCATTGGAGGCTACTCAGGAAACCATACTAGCTGGGGGAGACCCACTGACAGAGTATGCATAGATGCGGAACCGTGCAACAATGCTTGCGAAGGTAGAAAAATCATTCTACTAGCAGCGAGCAAAATGCACATTTTTGAAGGAAGGTGATAGATGCACAAAGTTTTTCCATGACCTGATGAAGAAGAAAAACAAACACACTTCCATCGTTGCCATTACAAAGGCTTCGGGTGAACACACAACACACATTGATGAGGTTGTAACTGAGTTCGTGACCCATTTTCAAAATATGCTTGGGCGCACGACACACTGCACTCTACTGGACAACGAGCATCTCACTAGCTAGTGGTTCACTGATCGACAGTGGCAAGAGCTCATCAAGCTAGTCACATCAGAGGAAATTTGAGCCGCAATATTCAACATTGGAAGCAACAAGGCTCTAGGGCCAAATGATTATGGTGCAAAGTTTTTCACCTCCGCATGGGACACTATGGGGCCAAATGTTTAACGAGCTATGCAGGAATTCTTCTTGACAGGGAGGTTGCTTAGATAGTGGAACCATATGCTCATTGCCTTGGTCCGAAAATCTAAGCATTCTCCCCAAGTAATCGACTATCAACTGATCTCATGTTGCACAGTTGTATATAAGACGATCACAAAGATCTTAGCCTATAGATTAGCCACTATAATGGGCAGCCTACTTGACCCAACACAAGAAACTTTTGTTCAAGACCGTTCCATAGTTGAAAACATACACTTAGCCCAACAATTGCTAAGGAAGTATGCTCAGATGTGGATATCCCCATGTTGCGTGCTCAAAGTTGACCTGCAAAAGGTATTTGACCTAGTGGATTGGGGATTCATACAAGCGACACTTGTTGGTTTTAGTTTTCCCCTGCAATTTTGTGAATGGACCTCCACAGTCTCATATTCCATTAGCCATAATTACGGCCTGTATGGTTTCTTTCAGGGGCAGCGTGGACTCTGCCAAGGTGACCCTTTGTCTCCTTTACTCTTCGGACTATGTCTTGAAGTGTTTTCTAGATCCTTGAAGGAAGTATCAAAGCAGCCTGGATTTCATTTCAACTCCATGTGAGTGAACATTGGAATTACGCACTTGGCATATGTAGACGATTTGTTGTTGTTCGAAAGGGGAGATGAGTCCACCATCACCCACATTGCAAACTGTTTGAGGGACTTCGGTGACACTATAGGTCTGAGAGCTAACCCGCTCAAGTCTAATTTGTATTTTGCGTGGGTTGATCTAAGGACCAAGGAAACACTGCTACAGATCATAGGTTTCCAACAAGGGACATTCTCATTTTGTTATCTTGGAATCCCGCTAGCCACCGAGAAGCTCCGCATCAGCAACTACAGTTCACTCATTTATGTAGTGGTGCGCAAAATGATGTCTTGGCTGAAGGACACACTATCATACATGAGCAAACTAGAATTGGTGAAAATGGTGCTCCAAGGGGTGGAGTTCTTTTTGCTTTCAATCCTTCCCATCTCGACAGGCATCATAGATAAACTTTATAGCATATGTAGGTCCTTTGTGTGGTCTATGAAGCATCCCTTAATTTTTTTGGGCCACCATTTGCCACTCCAAAGAGGAGGTCAGCTATGGAGTGTGGGATTTATATGCTTGAAACTCTACATTGCTTTGTAGGTCCTTATGGAACATTCAACATAAAAAGGATTCCTTGTGGGTGCGCTGGATACATCACCAATATCTCCAATGTGCTGACATATGGAAGTGGCAAGCCAAAGCCTCTAATTACCACTAATCAAGAGACTATTGCAACTTCGGGACCAGATTGTGCAGCAAACGGGCTGCCAAAGCAGCGTCAACATGAAGCTCATTGACTAGTACGTCTCAGAGAAGCAAGGGGCAACCAAGGCATATGATTTCTTTTGACCAAAAGGGACCAAACAACAATGAGTTAAGACTGTATGGAAGACATACCTTCTTCCCAAGCAAAGGTTCACATTTTGGCTGCTTAGCCATGGCAAGTTGAGGACAAAGGACTTGCTACCATATGAGCCATGCAAGACTTGCCCATTGTGCCAACAAGCTGATGAATCAAGAGACTGCATTTTCTTTTGATGCCCAATCAGTGTGGAACTGTGGACAAAGGTGAGGAGTTGGCTAGATGAAGCAACTATCTAGTGTTCCAAGATTTCTACACACCATTCGAAGACAATACCGAGGCAACACATGCCTTGTCAAGGCCTGGCTTTTGGCTATAACATGCATGATCTATCTTTTACGGCAAACTAGGAATAGGTGCCAATACGAGGGTGATGTGCCCCGTGTTGATTGAATATTTCACAAAGTGTAGACACATGTCTATCATTTTGTAGGCATCCAAACATGTACAACATCTTTTGATCTTATAATATTTACCATTCACCCAAAAAATGAAATATGAGCATCAACTTAAATTGCACAAGTAAATAAACATTAACTTGAATAAGTAAGTGAGTAAACACTTAAATAAATAAGCATTAAAATAAAGCAAGTATACAATTAAGTCAATATATATTAAGTTCAAGTAAAAGATTTGACTACATTGTAGAACAAGTCACAACAAACACTAAGGCTAAAATTAAAACCTAGTGTAAATTAAAATATGCAATCAATTTCAACTCCCTAAGTTGGAGGTCTGCTTATATTAGAAATAAATTTTATAACATCTAAAGTTGAACATGTCTTGACATAATGATTTGAGTTAGCACAAGTAGAGTTGATATAGTAAATATACTGTTTCAGAACCCAAAAAGAAGTCTTTTCTTCTAGATTAACTAAGTATGACTTGTATCTACTTATTTTCAAATTATGTCCTAGTCTTCTATGCCATAACCTAGTTTCATCTTGTTGTATGATAAAATACTTGTATAAGGAAGAAGGTAGGTTAATGGTACATACATTATTTTGTCTAACTCTTAATAAGGTTAAAATTGATTCCATAGTAGACTTAACAATGCACTTAGTTGAAGGAAATTCTACTTTATATCCAATATCACAAAGTTGACTTAGACTAAGTTAGTTAAAACATACATTTCCAACATAAAGAACTTTCTTAATGAATAAACTTGAATTTAAAGTAATATTACTTGACCTAAGTACCTTATGCTTATTTTGATCTTTGATGGTTATCTTATTTAATTCTGATGTAGGTTCTGATTATGACTTGGGTTGACAATCCTTTTCCTTAGCCATGAGAGCTACACAACTGATTTGGTATGATTCATCTGTTGGATCGTTGGAGACAAGAGAGAGGGGGGGGGGAGTGAATCTCGTTCGAAAATCTTCTCTTCTATTTGTAAATCAAAGTTGCAACGGAAAAGGATAAAAAGAATACTCAATTTCTTTTACTTGGTTCGGAGCCCAACTGACTCCTACTCCAAGAACCCATGACCTTTCGGATTGTATCGATGGGTTAATCCACTATTATAGTTCTTCCGAAGAAGCAAATTCATACAGTAATGAATACAATTAAAGATTATGCAAGTACAATAAATAATGCCGACAAGAAGACTATGAAGTGAAATGTAGCTTGTCGGAAGCCTCCCGACGATGTAGTAACTTGCACAAGTAGTAGCAGACGCTGGAACAGAATGGAGCACGAAGTGAGTTTGTTAGCTCGGACCTCCAGGGCTTCTTTTATAGGCTGCATTCCATCGACTGAAAACCCGATCAGTCAACTGATCCTTTCGGTCGATTGATCCTCCTATACGTCGACTGAACCCGTACCCTTCCTTCTTTGCTCCGATCCGATCTGTTCGATCCCAAAAATTATGCCTGATTTATCGATTGATAAGGCTAATCCGTCGACTGATCCTAGTATATACCTTTTGTACGTTGATTCGATCTGATCTTTGTCACTTCCTTTTATGGATCGGTCGACTTATCCAATTTATCAATCGACTGAACCCTTGTTTCCTTCTTTGTAAGATCTTGAATCTATTTTTGTTGATCATCTTGGATCAATTGATTGATCCCTTTGATTAGTCAACTGATAAGTTTGGTCGACTGAAAGATTTCTGAGTCCTACATGCGTGGACGCTGACAGAGTCTGATTCTGAGTCCCGAGTCAAAAGTTATGACCCTTTGAAGTTCAAGGGGGGTCATGTTGATGCTGCAAAACAGAGTTTAGATAATAGATAATAGTATGCATGAGTATGACAATTAGGACTATTTTGATCTCAACTTAGAAACCTCTATTGGTTTCTTCAGTTGGATCAGCGCCTAATGTTTATCCCTACTGGGACACGACCTCACTGTACTAACTCTAAGTATTTACCTCAACTCACTTGCCAAACATCGGGTCCTCCAAACCTGTTTGGACTTTGTTCAACATCGGATCGGCCTTTCAGGTCTTCCACTTGACTCGATATCAGGTCCTCCAGACCTATCGAATCCTCCTACTAGATGTCAGGTCTTCTTGACCCACCTGGACTTCTTGGCTGGTTCCACGATCTGCCGAGACTTCCCTTGCTTAGTATCTGGTCCTCCAAACCTACTAGGGTTTTCAGAGTTGAGATCCTACATACTGGATTAGTTCATCAGATAACAATTAAACTTAACTTTGAACCTTTGACAACATCAAAATATATGTTTGATTATGGTGCTCCCTGCACCAACAACACCAATTATATCTACCTATATTTTCCAAGTCATCTACACAATCAACTAGTAATTTTACTAGTAGTCTAGATATACTGTTAGTAGTAGTAAATAACACGCATATAAAAAAAATACAAAATAACAAGTTGACAAAACAAAACATCAGATTCCAGAGATGGTTGTTTGTTGATGTTGATCAGCTTCTTCTCTACTTTATTCTTTGAACACTCCCAATCCACGAAATGTTGAAAGTAGAGTGGGGTGGGGGCGACATCCAAATGCAAAGGGACTTCATTGCCATGATATGAAAGTCCTAGAATTAGTGCAATATCTTTTCTTGTGAATCTAATCTTCTGATTTTGAAAGATGAAATACTTAGCTTGGTAGTCCCAATTGTAAAACATATTTTGGACAAGGCCTCTGATGTTTGAATATGCGGTATGTCTAGGGCCTAGGAAAATGAACTCCTACTTAGCAACTCCAACTGTTGGTCATTTGGTTCTAGTGTTTTATGAACGAGTTAAACTGGGGGACGTTGCTTTTCCATTATATTTTCTTACAGTATGAACGAAAAGTAGAGCTTCTATAGGAGGTTGAAGCAGTAGACGTCATTTAAATCTGTAAACAAATGACTTAATATTTTACGCATACATTACAATGTTAGTTTTAAAAAATAAAATGATAATTCAGCTAGTTTTGATAAGAACGTTATAACATATGTAATTATTGTAGCTACTACAATGTGGTTATAGCAGATATAGCATTGTAGCAACTACAGAACCATAGCTGCTTGAACATGTGCTACAAGTTGTAGCAGCTACCTATTGTCCAAGTAGCTTCTACACGTTGTAGCAGTTACACAATGGTACACGTTGTAGCAGTTACTTGGATAGTAACTACTACAACGTTGTAGCAGTTATTGTCCAAGTAACTGCTACACGACACATTAGTAGCTACTACAATGTGTAGCAGCTAGGTAAGGCCTTGTACGTTGTAGCATAAATCCTAATCAAAATTATTGTACTGAGAGAAAAACATATACTGGAGGAAGAGGAAGGGCTGGGCTCACGATTGAGAATGGAGGAGAGGGGTGGGAGCGAAGGCGTTGCCTTTGTTTGCAGCGGCAGTTTGGCGAGCTACCAGCCCGTTTGAGAAAAATCTTGCGTCGCCTTTGCTTTGCTTACGCCAGATGAGCAGAAGGGGTGTTGCAAAAGGAGTGAGAGTGAGGCGAGGCGAGGTGAGGCAGCACCGAGGGAGTTGATCGGCGAAGATGGTGATTGCCGGTGCGAGGGAGCTCGAAGGGGGAGGGTTCGAAATATTTTCAATTTTTGAGAGGGAAAGGATAAAGAAGGCAGTGCAGTCGAGTGAGGGTTTTGAATGGATCCCGGAAGGGGAGAGAGAATAAAAGAAATTTAGTAGGCTATAAAAAAATTGAGTTGGCGCAGCCACATCAATGCGTCGCTCACGGTCACGCATGGAGCGTCGGGCAGAATATTAATTCTATATATGTATATATACGAATTGGTTACCCTACACACCCTTATATGGGCGGCGATAGGCGACATCCGACGTGTGCGATCTGACGCAACTCATTTCTTTCCTCTCTCATATACATGCAAAGGTGGTACTATTTTTATAAAAAAATAGTACTAAGGTGGTATTACTTTTGTAAAACCAGCACCAATATGGTGTTGCTTTTGCAAAACCAGCACCAAGGTGGTGCTCCTTTTGCAAAAACAACACAAAAGTGGTGCTATTTTTGCAAAAATAACACCAAGGCAAAATAACACCACATTGGTGTTGCATTTGCAAAACTAGTACCAAGGTGGTGCTATTTTTGTAAAAACAACATCAAGGTTTTGCAAAAGCAGTACCACCTTGGTGTTTTTTTTTATTTTTTGCAAAAGAAACACTACCTTAGTGCTGCTTTTACAAAAGAAGCACCATCTTTGGTATTATTTTTGCAAAAGTAGCACCACTTTGGTGCGTTTTTTTACAAAAGCAGCATTACCTTTGATGTTGTTTTTACAAAAGACCTTGGTACTAGTTTTGCAAAATCAACACTACCTTGATGATATTTTTGCAAAAGTAGTATCATCTTAGTGTTGTTTTTGCAAAAACAGCACCACCTTTACATGCAGATGAGAGAGGAAAGAGATAAATTGCGTCAGATCACACACGTCGGATGTAGCCTATCTCCGCCCATATAAAGGTGTGCAGGATATCATTTCTCTCTCTCTCTCTCTCTCTCTCTCTCTATATATATATATATATATATGAAAGTTCGTATAGCCACTTTGACCAATCAATTCATCACCGTTCATCTTCGAAAAATTGAAATTGATCATACATTTGAAAAGCTCATGACCTAACTTATCCATTGGTACCACTTTTACAAAAAAAAATATCGTGACTTGAAATGTTAAGTATTGAATTTTAAAAATAAAATATATAATAATAAATGGATGAACTAAATTGTAAAACACGAAATGATAACGTTAAATTAAAATTGAATCAGGTTTGAAATAAATCCAACGAGTAGGTGTAGAAATAATGATTATATTGATTTAAATCGAAATTGATTTGGAATTGATTTGATCAAATTATGATCGAATAAAGTTTAAGATTTAAACGGATTCAATCGATTTAAAATGAATTAAACCAAGGATTAAGGTCAAAATTTTCTAATTTAAATTTGTTTTTAGCTCTTTAAATTCAAAATTTAAGCTCGTGGGTTGAGAAAATTAACCTACACTATTATTTAAATTTTTTGAAAATTGCTCCTCTTGGTCAAAAATCAGTCCTCCTAGTAAATAAACCTAGCTGTACCTAGCTATACCACTGTCTATGGGGTCGAGACGATCATCCCAAGATTAATTGACACAAACTAGATACCTAATGCCTACTAATAAAAAAAATAGTTGGTTTCATCTCATCTAAAAGCAAGATTTTTAAAAGGATCAGAAATTCTATATGTCCATCGATCAATTTCATTTGAAATTGATTGATGGATGATGAATCTATACTATTTAAAAATTTAAAAAGTTTGATATTTTTCGAATAAAGAAAGTTCTAAGAATTCTTTAATAATATTGATTAGTGAGTATCATTGCCAGTCTTATAATGAGTTTATGATAAATTTATTCAACCTTTATAAGTTTAAAAAAAATATCATTCTAAATTTACACTATCGAATTCAAATCTCAGAATATAAATATATTAAAAAGGTTTTTAAAAGTATATTAGCTTGATTTGAAATGATTCAGAGTTTTATATGTCCATTAATCAATTTCAGATGAACTGACAAGAAAAATGAGTATTTTGAAAATATGATATGAAACTGATAAATTTAAAAGGAAAAAAATTATTTTAGAAATATGATATATGATTTGAATGTTATGAAAGTTAGATATGCAATTTAAATAATATCGAAAACTTTCAATGTAGTAAATATAAATATCACCAATTTAAACTAATAAATTATTTAATAATTATATGCATCTCATTTGTCACTCTGTTCCTCCACCAATGCTTCTCCTTCAACTTCCCATGGCTTCTTCCTCACCTCCTCACCGTACGCCCAACTGCAAACCAGGAAGTAGAAGAAGTTCACCACCCCCATGGCCGTCAAAACCCAGTAGTAGTAGTCGTAGTGCCCCTCGTCGAGGTCGGTGGCCAGCCATCCCGGCCTCCCTCCCCTCGCCGTCGCCGCTTGCACCGCCTTCACCACCGCCGTCCCGATCAAGTTGGACACGCCGAGTCCAAGCGTCCACAGCGCCACCGCGTAGCTGCTCATAGTCCTCGGCAGCGCCACGTAGAAGAACTCCACCTGCCCAATCACGCTGAACGCTTCAGCCAGCCCCACCAGCGCGTACTGCGGCACTAGCCACAGCGCCGACATCCTCTCCGCTTCCGTCCGGCGCCGCTTTGCCTCGACCAGGGCTGCTACCGTGGTGGAGGCCGTGGAGATTAGCACCCCGATGCCCATCCTCTGCTTCAGGGTCAACCTGGCGGGGCGGCCGGAGAGTTTGGATACTGCCGGGAGGATGTAGCTATCGTAGCAGGCGGACAATAGAGTCATGGTGAGGAGCTGGAAGACGGAGAAGGAGCCGGCTGGGATGGTGAAGCGACCGCCGAGGCGGCAGTTCATGGCCTCGGCTTGCAGGGGACCGAACTGCTGGCTCATCACCAGGCTCACCATGATCCCCGCCGACCAAAGCGGCAGCACTCCGATCACCGATTTGAGATCCTCCACTTGCTCCACCGTGCACACTCGCGGCTCGGCGGCGTACCGTCTGACGCATGCTCTGTTCAAGAATCTGCACAAAAAACTTCGAATCAACCCTCAATTTTTTTCTTTGTTTAATTCTACTTTGAAAGTTTAGAAATTGCACTTGACCCCTCTAAATTTTTTACTTTGACCATAGTCCGTGTTAATATTCATTAGTATTAAGGACATCCATATTATTTTAAACGTCAATCTATATCATCTCTTCATTTTATCTATTTATTTATTTTTATTTTTTAATATTCATATTCATTTTAATATTAATATTTATTATTTTAATTTTAATATCTATTTATTCATCTTTATTCTTTATATCAAATATTTTTTTTATTTTTAATAAAATTTGCTCATTAACAATGTTTAATTCTTTAAACGTGATTAATATATAAGTATTATAACACTCATTCATATTAATTTATAATATTATTTGAGTGTAACACTCATGTATTAATACCAATGTAAATGCTCTAATATTAAGAATACTATTTTATCTTTAATTTAGTTAATTTTATCATTCTATAATTGAATATTAATTTTTATCTCGTCTTAAAAATAATAGTAGTCGTAATAATTATGATAAAAAGTCATATATTATCCCTTATACTTCTGGTCTCGTAATCATCTATAAAGAGATAAATCAAAAAATTAAAATATCTCATGTGAAAAGATATATCCCTAATTTTTATGAAGATTTAATCCTTATTTAATTATGATAATTTTACTACATGAGCAAGACAACAATAGTAGTAATAATAAACTTAAGTGTTATAAAATCAAATCAAGTAGGTGAATTAACATCCAACGTCGACATTAACTACAACTGTCATGATCATATCAAAAGTGAACTAAATGAATACTTTACTCCACAAAATCATAATAGTTACAAATGAAGCTCTACATTTTAGATGTGCTTTATCCAATTTTTTTCCCATCTTCTTTCTTTTTCTCTTTTTCTAAAGTAATCAAAGCCTTAGATAAAGTAGCAAGCATAGAAATTACATTTTAGATGTGCTTTATCCATGTAGAATTCGGCACGTAGAAATTATCTTAAAAATTAAGAAGTAAAACAAAATTTTCCAAATTACAAGAGTTAAAATTGAAAAGTGTGCTACTAAAGAGTGGAATATTTTCTTCGGAAAAAAAAAATCACAGAATAAAAAATACCTCAATTTGTCTGAAGGCATCAAGAACACCTCAGAACTCCCCTGTTCATAACCAAAAGCCAAATCCCGTTTCTCCAAATCAACGCCTCGATTCCTCACCGCCGCCGCCACCACCCGGCCGAACCCAGTCAAGGTGCTTCCGCGGCCCCTCACCTTCACATACATGGGCGAGCCGGCCAAGAACATGGATGCCGATGCGACGATCAACGCCACCGGCACCGCGAACCCCACCTTCCACCCAAACCGATCCTGGACGTACACCACGACGGTGGAGGCGAAGATGAAGGACAAGCCGACCGAAGCGTAGTAGCAGTTGAAGTAGACCCGCAGCGTTCTCTCCCTGTCGCGCGTGTTCTCATCGGTGAACTGGTCGGCGCCGAAGGGGATGGAGCACGGTCGAACGCCGGCGCTCCCGATGCTACTGAAGGCCAGCGCGAGAAATAGAAGAAACATCTGGTGCGGTGTCGCCGGAGAATCTGTCTTAGGTTTCGCTCCGGGGATCATCACCGTCAGCCACATTAGAGTAAGACCCTATAAAATGCGTTCGAGTTCAAGACCTTCTTCTAAGGTCTTACCAGCTGAGCTAGCTCACTGACTCACCACGAAGCAGGAGATGGTGGCGAAGGCGATGGTGCGGAATCGACCGAGGTAGGAGTCGGAGAGGAAGGCGCCGAAGATTGGGGTGATGTTGCTGAGGGCGCCCCAGGCCAACATGATGACGGCGGCGGTGGCGTTCGCCATGTGGTACTCCCGAGTGAGGTAGATCACCATATTGGATTGCAGCCCTGAGCTGGAGATCTTCTCCAACACTTCATTCGCTGTTGATCCGTAACTTGCTCTCTTCTTAAAAGAGCGCGCGCGCGAGAGAGAGAAGTAGGAGTTGTTTGAGGTACGTACCTATGATAAATGGCATGGTTCGGAGACCACCTTTCCCGGAGCTCGACGGTTCTTGGTTGCTATCATGCGCCATTCCTGCAACAAATTAGAGATCACGAAGAAGATGAGATGGAGAAATGCATAATGCTGTTTACTTTGGGAGCTCTTTTGAGGTGGAAGGGAGTTGAAGGGATGGGAATTTTTGGCATTAGTAGTTGCCATTGTCTTCTTGCGTTTCTGTCTGTGACAGTTTCTGGTTTTTAGAAAAAAAGACAATAATTTGTCTGGAAAACGAAGGCACGCGTGGATGGCACTGCTCTTATTTTTTTATTTTTGAAAGTAGACGTTTTTCTTTAGTTCATCTACTTAGTAAATTTAAAATATAATTTATGTATATTTAAAAACTAAAAATTTAAAATATTCATCTATTTATTCTTTTAAATATTTTGCTATTGCATCACATAAAAAAGAAGGAAGAAAAAAAAATAAAGAAATTAATAATTATTTTAATCTATCTTTTAAAAGATTGCATTTAGTTATTTATTTGTTAATTATTAATTATCAAAGAAATTTACTTATTTTAACAATTATTTATTCTAGAGATAATAATTCTTATTTACCCTTGAACGGGTTGGACGGACAGTTGAGTTTGATTATTAACCTATTTCAATAAGCTAATTTTTTATAACGATACAGAAGGTTGATCATTAGTTAAGTCGCTCAGTATTGCTAGACAAAGTGAAAAATCAATATCTGTTATCTTGAGTGAGGATAAAATCTAAATTTGCAGAAAGATATATTATCATACTAGATTTTATGTTAGATTTTAGGTGGAGTAGTATTGCTAGGAAGATTTAGTTTAAAAATGAGAGGTTGAAGTAAAATGATTTTAGATATTGTATTGTTCCTAATCTACATCATCGTAGATATGTAGCTCTCACAATCAATGGTGTAGCTAGGATTATCGATCAGGAATAATTTTTAAATAAGAAGAGTAATTTTTGAAAATTTCAAACATTAATATAGATTAATTTTTTTAATCTAAAAATCTAAAATTTAAATTTAAAGAATTGAAAATAAATTTAAATTAAAAAAAATCGACTAAAATCCTTTATTTAATTAATTTTAAATCGATAGAATTCATTTAAATTTTAAATTTAGTTTGATGACTAAATTAACTTTAAATTAATCCCGATTTAAATTAATATACTTTTATTTTCATACCTATTCGTTGAATTTATTTCGAATTCGATTCAATTTTAATTTAACGTCTTCACTTCATGTTTTATGATTTAATTCATCTGTTTATTATTATATTTTTTATTTTTAAAATTTAATATTTAATATTTTAAGTCACGGTATTTTTTCATAAAAATAGTATCAATGGATAGGTTAGGTAATGGGTTTTTCAAATGTATGATCAATTTTAATTTTTCGACGACAAACGATGATGAATCAATCGATCCAAGTGACTATAAATTTTTTTAAATATATATATATATATGTATATATATTAAATATCAGAGGGTGCATTATTCACGTAGTTACGCCAATGCTCACAATGACTAATAATTTTAAAAAGATAGTATAAAAGAGAGAAGATGATTTTAGAAAAAATAAGTATTGTTCTGATTTCAAATTCAGAGATCCTATGAGCGTAATCATTTAGTTTGTTTGAAGTGATTTTGAGATTTTTAAAATCATCAATTATTTTTAATTAAAATTTATTAATAATTTAAAAATACTTTAAATTAAGTTCATTATAATCTTTGCATCCTTATTATAATTATATCCTTAGACATAAATTATAACCAACGTAAAAGGCTGAATTTCTGAAATGACACAACTTGAAAATGTTTTATTACGAACTCATTAAAGGACATATGTTTATCATATTCACTCACCAATATTATTAAAATGTTTATAGACTTATCCCCGGGAATAATGATGTAATAGTTATATCCTTCAATAAATAATCAAGAAATCTAAGATTCAAGTCTCAACTGTACTATAAATTTTTTTTTTCTTTAATAAAAAACGGACCTAAGAATACTGATCATTTGGATGAACTTTCATTAGCACTTTCCAATTGATCTTGGTGGCTGATGGGAAATTTCCGTAGGATCGGATCGGACCGGTCATCCTAGGTCCGATGTTACTCAACCTGATTAATCATAAAAGATTTATAGACTCCTTTAGTTTAGACCATATCAATATTTTAAAATTTTAAATATTATAAATTTATCGTTGAATTTTAATCAAAATTTATTAATGATTTTAAACATATCAATTAAGTATTAAAATTAAAATATTAAATTTATTACAACCGACTAATATGTTAAGATGAATCGACATTAGTCTAGATTTGTAACAATTTGATAGAAATTTATAGTCGATTGATAATCCATTGGAGTTCACAAATCAAGCAAGTAACTTCAAAAATTAACTGAGGCAGTCGATTGGATACATAATAGTCTGACTGTGGTGAAGGATTTGATTGTGAATTTTTTTTTTATAGAACTGTCGTATTAGCGACTCTCCAAGCCACCTACTGATAAAGAAGGGGGTATAATGAGAAAATAGATAAGTGTTTTGCTAAATTGATTGAATAATTAATTGATGATACAAATAGTTAATTATTGATGGAAAATAATTGATTGATGATATAAATAATTAATTATTGATGATACAAAATAGTCGACTATTGATGAAAATTAAATAGATTTCAGTGGTTACCAATATTTATATATTTAACATATTACATTTTAAACAACAAGTCACTTCAAAATCCTCAAATCATTACTTTATCCGATAATTAATTTATTTTCCATAGCATTCAAAATAAAATTTTCACCTCGGGCAAGCATTCTTTAGATAATTAAATTGTCTTAAATTAACCATAAATTTCTTGCAGTTATAACTCATGTATTTTTATAAATGATAAAAAAACTTTGATTGAGAAAGTAATTATTATTTCTTTTATTTATTTATTTTTTAGGTAACTTTCGGCCTAATTAATTTTAAAGATGATTGATTCGATCTCATGAAAATTTTTCATCGATCATTAAATTAAATCAGAGAAGTACATTTGGAGACTCATCCTAACAGCGCGTTCTCAGATTCGCTATCTATTAAAGAAAAAGTTCCTCATAATACACCACAATTGAGTTCGAATTCTAAATATCTATTATATTATTGTCACAACATCTTACTGAGATAAATAATTCTTTCATAGATGATGCCCTGTAACAATATTTCTTTCTTAAAAATATTTTTTGATAAATTATTCAATAAAAAATATTATCATAAAGTGATTTTGCACTTAGAATTCATAATTTTTGACAAAAAAATCTTTTGAACAATATGCAAAAAAATTCCATCAATATTTAATAATAATTTAAGTTTCTTAAATAAAAACAGTTTTTCATTAAAAAAAACTACCAAGAATGAATAAATTCTCATAATTGATAATTATTTATTGTTTTTCTTCAATTTAGTATTATTTAGGTTCCAGTAATTACCAATATTTATATATTTAACATATTACATTTAAACAACAAGTCTCTTCGAAATTCTCATATCAGTACTTTATCCAATAATTAATTTTTTCCCATAGCATTCAAAATAAAATTTTCACCTCAGGCACACATTCCTTTAAGCAGATAATCAATTTGGCTTAAATTACCATAAGTTTCTTACAGTTATATCTTGAAAATTAATTACAGATTGCATAAACCGGCTAATCATGAATAAAAATCTTATTTTTTACCATCTCTAAAGCTGTCACTTCCCTTTTTTAAAAAAAAACCAAAACAATAAATGCATATATACATATATTTCCAAGTTAATCAGGAATTCTTTATTTATTAACATTCCTTTTTAAAAGAATTTTTTCCGTTTAAATGTGTTTGTGGATTTGATTACTTCACATGAAGATGGATCACAGGGGAGGATCACAAGCTCTAATTTTATTGACTCTTTGTGCTCTTCTGTATCACTCAGCAGCTGCAAATATTGCACGGAATTTGTCTGAAGCAGACGACAAAGAGTTGGAGATACAGCTCAAATCCTTGAACAAGCCTTATGTCAAATCCTTCAAGGCAAGCCACACCATATCCTTTTATTTAAATATGTTTAATCTTTCCTATAAATCCTTTTTATCACTATGCTTAATCTTTTTTTTTTTTAACTTAATGATACAGGATGAGTATGGGATCACATTTGACTGTGTGGATATTTACAAACAACCAGCTTTCGATCATCCTTTGCTTAAAAACCACACACTCCAGGTGATCAAAATAATCTTAATTATTATATCTTCATGAATCTTAACGTGAATCAGTGCTCATAATATGCTTTTGACTATGTACAATCACACAGATTAAATCTACATCATTTCCGAAGAGCATGAACAAGAATCCATCCTCAGAAATCCTAAAGCTGCCTAGACGTTGCCCTCGGGGCACTGTTCCTATCAGAAGAACTACAAAAGAAGATTTGATCAGAGCAAAGCAAATCCAACAAACCCAACTCACAGCTCTGCAAGATACTAATGTTCCAACTAAAGCTTATGTAATACATACAACTATATATTTGCAAGGGTTTAATTAATGTTCTACTCTGAATTAATCTGCAGTCTGCTGGAGTGACATTTTCGACTAGGAATGGACCAGCGAAGTTCTATGGAATATCAGCTAATTTGGATGTTTATCGTCTTTCCGGTATTTCGGATGATCAAATAAGCTCAACACAAATCATTGTCAGTAAAGGAGAAACAGGCCCTAAGGCATACCACAACGTCTTACAAGCCGGATTTCATGTTGGTATTAATCGCAAATAGTTGAAAGCTCATGGCTTGTCATTCAACTCAATGCTTATGATCACTTGTACAGGTTCATCACGCAATTGAGGGAGACAGCTTTACTCACTTCTTCGCTTATTGGACTGTGAGTTTTGGAACCTTTCATTCTTCATCGATTAACTATATATAGTTCATGATCATAACTTGATTTTGTTCTTGTGGGGATGCATATATATATAGTCAGATGGGTATCAGAAAACTGGTTGCTTCAACTTTCTTTGCCCTGGATTCGTCCAAACAAGTGAAAGGTTGTCTCCTGGCCAAATTTACACCCTGAACGCCTTGAACCTCAATATATTTAAGGTAACAGAAACTGAACTCTCGATTTTTTCGCTTTTGATGGTTTGGAAAGGTATTTCTGTTTGTAAGATATACGGATCATGCTTGTTTTTGTTTTCCAGGATCGACATTCGTCGAACTGGATGCTGTACAATGGCCAAGAACCGATTGGCTACTGGCCGAGCGAGCTGTTGAACAACATGGCAGATTCTTCTCAGATTCAACTGAGTGCAACAGCTAGCTCTCCTATCGATAAGCCTAGTCCTCCGACGGGCAATGGGCAACTTGGTGGAGCATCTTTTAGGAGGATCGCCGTTACGGACGGGCAGGCTATTCCATACCCGGAATCCGTCCGCAATGCAGTAGCGTTCAATGATCTCGGCAAACCCTTTTATGAAGCCGAATACAATGGAGATTGCTGCTTGTTTTACGGTGGCCCGGGAGGATGGAAGCCACCGGCATAATGATTTAAATCACTTGGCGCCCTAATTAAGGAGATGCACATTCTTGTTTAATTTGCATTATGTTTTCATTTCAGCTATCCAGTTTAGCTTCTTTGATTTGAATAATTCTGTGGCGCCGTGATGCGATGCAATCTCAGGGTTTAATTACTCTTCATTAGAACATTTTTTATTATTGAATTTGAATTGTAACAAATAAAAGAAATTTATTTCTAGTTTCAAGTTTATTTTTGATGCTGCGGAAAGTTCTACTACCTCGTTGGAAATCATGTAGTTTCCTTCCACGATGTGGTAGACTTGCATGGATTAACACGAATTAGAGGGCACTAGGAGTCACCTCGATAAAGCTACTCTCATATTTAAGTCATCATGAAAGATAGAATAAAATATTAATAAAAAAAATAAAGAAGAAAGTAAGGCTAAGGTTGTTTGTTCGTACCGTTGACTTTAATATTTATAGCTAGGGGATTGTAGTATTAAAGCCTAATGGATTATTGAATCTTGGAGTTGTTGTTTGTGGGTTGTGAGTCATGTGTGGATCATATATACCTGATGCTAATCTAGAGTAAGACCACGTACATGTGTTGAGTTTGTCAAAGTTGAGCCTATTGGTTATTTCTCATAAAATTAAGTGGTTCATGATCTTCAATTCATTGTGGCAAAAGGCGAAACGCTCGCCCCCAGCGCCCCCGCCAATCCGTCCCAGGACCAACACGGAGGAGGTAA
>JBBUKS010000035.1:4807881-4823764 GCA_038050645.1 Hedychium gardnerianum
TTCATACATCATCAATCACATCATAGATACTCCCTAACCCTAGAATGCAAGAGATCTACTCCATACACAAGGAGAGAAAGCACAAAGACAAGTAAAAAAAATATTCTAGCCATATCTAGAGAGAAGAGGGAAGAAATGCTTAGCCGATCGTCGTCTTGGTCTTCGAGAGTGCTCTCCTTGCTCAGGTGATGGATGGATTGGAGAAGATCACCTCGGATTGCCGGTGAAATCTCTAGAAATGGAGTAGTGATGGACCTTATGTTCTCCCTAGAAGGGAAGAACAACCTCCCCTTGAGAAAAGGGTAAATTTCTTTTTATAGGCATGGGGCATGATCCCTATTTTTCTGACACACTACTATGCCTGAGAGGCACGACCTGCTCTTGAGGCTGGCTGGATTGGAGGCACAACCGTATTTGTGAGGTGCGACCAAGTGTTGAGGAAGCTATGCTGGCTAGACACGGCCGTGTCTGGGACACACAGCCGTGCCTATGGTTTTCCCAGGAATGGCACACAATCGTGTTTGAGACACACGGCCGTGCGTGGGCTTTCTTCAGAAATGTCACACGACCATGTCTGGGACACACGGTCATGCTTGGAGTTCTTTTTGTTGCTGAGGCATGCCCATGCCTAAGGGGCACGACCAGTGCCTTGGCCGTGGCCCTGGCTGCTCTACTTCCTGCTTTGCTTTCTACTCTTCTTTCTGCTCTGCTCTCCTTTTATGCTCCGTTTTGCTCCATAACGTACCCTGTCACTGAAAATAAAGAAAAAGTAGATCTCCGAATAATGTGGAGTAAAAAAGCATGATAACATAATAAAATGAGGTGTGATAATATAGATCATGTTAATAAAATATAAGTAGATGTGTAATATAAAGTGTTTAAAAATATATACAATATACGCACATCAATTTGTCACCTCTAGACATAAGTGTGTCACCAGGTGCACAATTTTGTATGTCATACTGTATATGTGCCTTTTCAATATAGGCCTTTTGAGAAAGTCCAAGAATACATTTTGGATGATGACGACATATTTGTATGCCTATAACAAATGATGCTTCACCAAAATCTTTCATTTCAAAATTACCTGATAGAAATGACTTGCTTTCTTACAACAGACTTTTATTATTCCTTGCCAGTAATATCATCTATATATAGGGCAAGTATAACAAACTTGCTCCCACTGAACTTGACATATATGCATTGATCAAAAGAGTTCTCTTTAAAACCAAATGAAGTAACCATTCGATCAAATTTCTGGTACTATTGATGGGACACCTACTTTAAACCATAAATGAACTTCTTTAATCTAGATACTAGGTGCTTTGAGTCCTTTGACTCAAAGTTCTTCGGTTGCACCATATATATAGTCTCCTCAATATTACCATTGAGAAATGCAGTCTTTACATCCATTTGGTGTAGCTCCAAATCAAAATGAGTTACAAGTGCCATGATTATCCAAAGGGAGTCTTCCACTGAAATAGGTAAAAAAGTCTCTTTGTTATCAATGTCCTCCTTGCGAGTGAATCCTTTGGCAACAAGGTGAGCCTTATGATGGGCGAATTTCGCAAGTGCACGACTATCATCAAGTAATAAAATATTGATTGCAAAAGGATTGCAAATCGAGTATCAATCAGAATTGTTAAGCAGACTATCTAGAATAATCGAAATCGCGAGAATCATGAGAGAAAGAAAACAAATTAAGAAAGCAAGGAGTATTAAGAGAAAATCAATTTTGAGGAGTAATTCTAGGATTTTGGTTTCACCACGATGACTATTAACACCCTAAATATTATTTACTCTCTTACCTCAATGTTGATATGCATGAAGGTGGACTATCCTAAGGTAACCAATATAGACTTTTGAAATTATACCGGTGTGCTTACTTAAACGCGACGCAGTGTCTACTTTGAAAGTAGCCTTACTAAAGTGATCGCTTTCTTAGGGAGACTCCTGTCACGATGCCTCACGGTCCTGTAGGTGCTATACCCTACTTTGTAATGTCAAATTAGAGTAAACCCATTAAGCTCCGTGATAACGAATGTTTCCCTCGTGAGGTTTTTGAACTACTTTCGTGAACAACCCCTCAAGTCTCAGAACTTATGGGTCAGAGAGTTGGGTTCACCTTTCAGTCCTTCCCCACGTCCTGTAGTATATGAAAATGCACATTAGTGTCATAGTCATGTATGCATAATAAGGTCATATCATGGATCAACACATCATGTGATTAAAGAAAGATGAATAAATATAAAACAAATGTCAACAAATCAATCGGTCTACTCCCTCATCCTAGAATTTAGAGTACTACTCCATCAAGATGGAGTTACAATAAAGTCATGGAAGAAGATATTCTACAACTCAAAATATAGGAGAAAGATAGGAGAATGTTTAGTCATGTGCCGATCATCATCTTCAGAAGAACTCTAAGCTTGATGGTGGACGGAATCTCCGATGGCTCCTTGGAAATGTCTCTCCTAGGGTTCCTTGTCAAGGGGAAACACCCCTCTAGGGAGGGGAGAACCCCTTGATTCCTTAATGCCCCCAATATATTCCCCCTAGTCCTTTCATAGCCTCCAAGGATACCAAAACTAATAAACTTTCCTAAAAAATTGAGGGCACTTTCCTAAAATATCAAATTTCCTTAAAAGAGAGGGGCACCGCCACACACCCAATGAAAGCAACATTTTTGGGGTATAAAATTGGGTTTTTATGGGTTCTAGCATATAGCTAACTTATAGATCTCAAAATTATCTTTGACTCGATAGGTTATGGGCCCCATGATTCATCTTGAGTCAAAAGTTATGCCTATTTGAAGTTTAGTCTATTGTATGCACATGTTTTGTCATGGGGAAACAAAGAACATGATCGTGTCGGCCAATAAGGGCTGGCCGTGTTCCACTTTGGATGCTCTAATTTGATATTTTCGGGTGCCTCTTCTTCCCGGATGATCCACGACCATGTTGGGCAGCATAGGATGACCGTGGATCATGCTGTAATGCATATTTCTTTGACTTTTCATCTCCAAATTCACTCCAAACATCAAGATCTTCACGTCATATCAATAAAAGATGTGCAAAGAGAAGTTCTCTAAACTAAAAGAGTAAAAACAATTCAAAAGAGATGAAAGTATACAAAATATACTCATGTGATGAAACAAAATGCATGCAAAATAATATTAAAATTTATGCATGAAACACAAACATAAATAACGTCAGACTTAAATCTTTGCTTGTCTTCAAGAAAAACCCTGCAATTTAAATTTATGTGTGTGAGCGATGCATCATAATCCCTAATGAATCTCTCTAATCTCATCATATAGTTTCACTAATGAGCAAAGATAAATGAATTGTCCCAATGTATCCTAACTAAAAGTTCTTCATGCTCAGTGCAAAAGTAGGTTGACTCTCAAGTTTCAATCAATAATCTTAGTTAAGTCGTCATATATCCGTGTTTCTAATGCCTCCGGCGATAGATACT
The DNA here is from genome assembly GCA_038050645.1 of Hedychium gardnerianum. NCBI lineage: Eukaryota > Viridiplantae > Streptophyta > Magnoliopsida > Zingiberales > Zingiberaceae > Hedychium > Hedychium gardnerianum. The sequence continues at coordinate 4,811,359 of JBBUKS010000035.1, forward strand.
TACTTGCTACACATAAGTTTCTCTCCCCCAAGGTGCTATGCATTATCTACACAGGGTCTCAAAGGAGCACTCAACATCGAGAGAAACTAATAGGTATTTCTCTAGTAACCTAACTCGGACTCAATGGGGGTACCATATCGTTTCCATCCACGAGAACTATTTTTAATTTTTTTTTCTCACATTTCACAAATGTTTTTTTCTTCACACACATTTTCTATTTTTTTTTTCTAGAATTTTGTTTTTTTTCCAAATGAGTACCACGATTCGAGTGTTTCTCTAGTAACCAAAATGTAGTGATGGGTCACCTAGGAAACAAATGTATTAATCCATCTCTATGAATCATAACTATTCTCAAATATATATCAACCTTCAAGATCAAGCATAACATGAAAAGAGATCCTAAACAATTAGGTCAACACCAAAACTCTTTTGACTAAATAATACTTAAGTCATGCTACTACCAATAGAAAAAAATAGATCACTAAGCATATTATCACAAAAATCTAAAATCTATCATGTTAGAGTCGTGCTATAAGAACAAACAAATAAATGTATGATGATATAGCAACATGATATATGAGCATGCAAGCATGAAATAAAATAAGAAATAAAAGCATGAAGAACTAAAACTAACTATCCTAAAACTAGCTAAACATAAAAGTAGCTAACAACCCCCCCCCCCCCAATGAATCATGTAATATTGTCAATGGAAACAAAGTCTATAGAGGGTGCCAGTGATGCATGCAAATGGTGCATGTCGAATATCTTCTAGCGATGTAATGCTCCTCCTCTCTCTGGTGATGCTCATCCATCTAGCAAAGATGATTATCAGCTTGTTAGTAGTACTGCTCCACCTTGTCATTACACTCATCTAATATGTATCTTTTCTTAGCCTACTCATCTTTGATGGTGGAGACAATAGTGACGATGCCCTTATTTGTCACGTTTCACTTTCCCTTTACCACGTCATCATTTGAGCATCTTTATCCTAAAAAAAGTTCTTCCAGGTCTCTAAAGGGTCTTTTAAATGACATTTCTATGATTTTAAACTGCGTGGTTATAGGTTAAATTTGGTAACCAACTGTAAATTTTTGAAAGAACTTTGATTTGACTAGTTGTACGCTCCATAGTTCATCCCGGATAAAAAATTATGGCGTTTGAAATATGATCTGTAGTTTATGCGGCTGTCAGTATCCAACCATAGACATGGCTATGCATGTGAGCATGGCCAACCTATGTTGCTTGATGTTTTGATGTTTTTTGCTGCTAGAATGTGGCACGATCATTTTTCTCAACACAATATGCTCGTTCTGCTCTCTGGAATGCCCCCATGGCCATGGCAGTTGCCAGGACTAGCTCGTGGATCCCTTTATCCCTGAAATTAAATAAACAAAAAGTTAAACTATAAACAAAAGAAAAACTTAAATGAAAAGAAAGAAAGAAACTTGGGTTGTCTCCCATGAAGCGCTTATTTTAGTTCAAAAGCTCGACCCCTATCAGTTACATTGGGAGCACATGGTTTAAGGTGGTCACACTTTTCTCTTCTCTCAATAGGTTCATTAATAGAGGATCTTTTGAATCTTGCTCGTGTTGGTACAAGATATTTCCTTACTCTCCATCCACTAGCTTTTGGCCCTTTACAAAATATGATTGAACTCAACGCTTGCCATGTCTCCTAAATCTTCCTCGTGGAGGAACAAGATACTTGCTAGCTCCATCTCTTGGTCCTTTATCAAATATGCTCAACTTCATAGGATTGTCAGGAGGTCTTTCATTTGACTCTTCTATTGTCATCTGTTGTAAATAATTCGCCCTACAACAAACACGTTCAACAAAAATTTGATTAGTATTCTTAGATAGTTTAAATGCACTTTTACCTTCGGCAATCGTCAAAGAAAGTTCATCATCAGTTATGACTTCGACGATGGCTAGGAAATGCTTTCTTGAATACTTGAGGTTTGGAGGTAATTGAATCAAAGCTATGCACTCCTTTGTCAAAGTCTCAATTTCATATTCCTCAAGTTCCTCTTCATGTGATATCTAAGTGACTTCCAACTCTTTGCTTCTTGTGACGAAGGAAGACTTTTCTAGAATATCAAGAGTTTGAGGATCCTCATCCATCTCTAATATAACAAAATGACAAACACAACTAAATTTCCTTCTTTAAGTGATGTCTCAGTGGCCTCATCCTCTTTATTTCTTGTATCTTCATCATCCTTGCTCTCCTCAAACTCCGAAAAAGCATCACAGTGTTCAACATGATTTGTCTTGGGTTGATCTTGAAGTCTTCTTGGAGCCCTTGAAGAGCAACTAGTAACCTGTATAATTCGAGTTTCAAACACAGAATGATTAAGAAAGGTATCAATGTTTTCCATTATCTTTTTGATTGCGTCCATAGTAGCTTCATGTTGTAGTCATCTAGACTCTACAATAGACTCCTCAGTTTGTTTAATGGAATTTTCTATCAAGATTTCTAAGTTGGATTTTGGAGTTTGTTGGAATCCAAGGTTATGAGTGTATGAATATGGATCATCAAATGATCACTGATTGTAGTTGGGGAGGACACCCTATTTTTTTTCCTTGTACTCTATGTGAATGATCAAATAGTACCAGACAATTATCGACTACACGATCTATTGCACCACAAATCTCACAATAAGCATTAGTAGTGTTCACAGTATCAAATTGATCAAACCATTAAATTAGAATGTCCATTTGTGTATATAAGGAAAGCTTATTCATCTAGAAGAGAAGGATCAAAACTAGCGGTAAAAGGTAAAAAAGGAAAAATAAAAGAAAATTGAAAAATAAAAAAAAAGGAAAAATGGCAGCAAGAAGAAAAAGGAAATAAAGAAAAAAAATTAAAATTAAAAAGGAAATAAGGGAAAGGAAATAAAATAAAAAAATAAAGACCAACTCTTACTCAGCCTCGACCTGCTTTTGTAGACTTCTTCTCTTATTGAAAGTTATGTCAATCTTTGAATCCAATGGAAACATATATCTTGATTTGTCCACATCTTGCATAAAAAGTAAGTTATCCACCTGAAAAGGCAAGAAAAAATAGAAAAAGAATGGTCAGAAAAAGACAGGAGACAAAGAAAGAAATAAAAAGAAGGAAAAATTGTAAATAAGTAAATAAATCTAGATTAACCAAATCGCAATCAAACTAATATCGATTTGACAGTCCTTGACAATGGCGCCAAAAACTTGATAGGCAAAATCTGCAAGTACATGGCTGTCGTTAAATAATAAAATAATGATCCCACAGGGACTGTAAGTCGAGTACCAGTTAAAATTGTTAAATAGACTATCTAGAACAATCGAAATCATGAGAATCGTGAGAGAAAGAAAATGAATTAAGAAAGGAAGAGAAGTCTTTGGAAAAAATCAGCTTTGGAGAGCCATTCTAGAATTTTGAATTCACCATGATTACCATTAACACCCTAAATATTATTCACTATCTTACCTCAATGTTGATCTGCATGAAGGTGGTCTATCATAAGGTAATCGATATAGACTTTTGGAATTATACTGGTGTGCTTACCTAACCGCAACGCTTACTTTTAAGGAAGCCTTACTAAAATGACCACTTTCTCAGGGAGGCTCTTGTCACAATACCCCATGGTCCTTTAGGTGCTATACCCTACTTTGTGACATTGAATCAGGGTAAACCCCAGCTCTGTAATAACCAATGGTGCCCTTGTGAGATTTTGAACTACTTCGTGAACAACCCCTTAAGTCTCGGTCCTTATGGGTTAGAAAATTGGGTTCACCTTTCAGTCCTTCTCCGCGTCATGTGGGATATAAAAATATATGTTAGTATCATAGTCATATATGCACAATAAGGCCGGATCATGGATCAACACATCACATGATAAAAGAAAGATGAATAGATATAAAACAAATGTCAATAAATCAATCGGGCTACTCCCCCATCCTAGAATTTAGAGTACTACTCTATGGAGATAGAGTTATAGTGAAAAGACATGGAAGAAGACATTCTACAACTCAAAATCAAGGAGAAAAGAAGAAATGAATGCCTTGTCATGTGCCGATCGTTGTCTTTGAAAGAACTCCAAGTTCGATGGTGGACAAAATCTCCGATGGATCCTTGAAAATGACTCTCCTAGGGTTACCTTATCACTAGGAAACATCTCATCTAGGGAAGGGAGAACCCCTTGATCCCTTTATGCTTCCAATAGATGCTCCCCTTGTCCTTTTATAGCCTCCAAGGATACCAAAACTAACAATTTTTCCTAAAAAGTTGAGGGCACTTTCCTAAAGGAAGTGCAAAGAGGTCTTGGAGAACTATGCATGAAACACACACATCATCTTATACTTCTCGACATTGCCCAATGAATCCCATTTTGTTTTAAATATCCATTGACAACTAATAGGTCTCGCTCTTTCAAGTAATTCGACAAGTTCCCAAACGTCATTATCTATCATAGACTTTAACTCTTCCTTCATGACTTCGATTCACCTCTCAGGATTAGAGCATTGTTTGACTTCTTTCAAAGATATAAGATCACTTTCTAATACTATGTCAAAATCATGCTCTTGGAGATAAACATAATCATGGAATCTTAGATCTCCTTTCCCTAGTGGATCGCCAATAAGGAACTTGTGGTTGAGGTACTTGCTCATCCATATGAGGTAATGCCTTAATTTGAGTGGAAGTTTCCTCCAATTGCATTAGAGACAATAAAGGACTATCTTGATTCACTACTCTCACTAGATGTGTAATATCTACAATATATGGTATAGATATCATACCACTACTTATTGCACTATTAGTGACCACAAGAGGATCACTAACGCTTTCCTCAAAAGATACATCCCTTATATTACTGCTCCCACCATCCTTAATAAATTTGACATTTTCCATCTCGAAAAAGTACCTAGCGAGATCATAAAATTTATAGCCCCTAAACTTTTCAGAGTAACCTACAAAATTACAGCTAATAGTTCTTGAGTCCAGTTTCTTTTTATTAGGCCTATAAAGCCTAACCTCAGCTGAATAACCCTATATGTGTAAATGCCTAATGCTAGACATCCTACCTGTCCACATCTCGTATGAGGCTTTAGCCACTACATTATTGGATACTTTGTTAAGTAGATAAACTACCGTCTTAAGTACCTCACCCTATAAAGACTCTGGTAGAGAAAAAAAAGTCATCATACTTCTTACCATGTCTTTTAGGATAGGATTTTGTCGCTCAGCTACACTATTCTGACTAAGAGTGTCAGACATGATATATTGTGGTACGATCCCAAACTTAGTAAGGTAATTCACAAAAGGTCAAGGACGTTATTAACCTAATCTGTCATATCGACCATGGTATTCACCACCATGATGGAATCTAACGAATTAATTTTCTTACCTAGTTGACTTTCAACTTCGGCCTTAAAATTTTTAAACTCATCCAAATATTGCGACTTCTCATGAATAAGGTATAAATAGTCATATACTAAATAATCATTTATGAAACTAATAAAATATGTGTGTTTGTTCCAAGATGTCGTAGGGAATGGTCCACAAATATTCGTATGTATTAGTTACAAGACTTCACCACATCGACTTGCACTTTTGTTTCTTTTGTTAGTTATTTTCTTCTTAATACACTCTATGTAGACATCAAAGTTTGACACATCAAGAATTTCATGTGACATTAACCTTTTTAGGCGTTGTTTGAATATATGTCCTAAATGCCTATGCCACAACATGGAAGAATTCTCGTCAGTCAAGTTGCACTTTGTACTTATGCTATTTCATTGTCATTAGTAGGTAAAGTGTTTAATCTGTATAGCTTATAAATCAAAGAACCATTACCAATCAACATTGAATTTAATAAAATAAAAAACATTCCATTTCCAAATGAACAAGAATAACCAGATTTGTTTAAACAAGAAATAGAAATTAAGTTCCATCTAAAAGATGGTATAATGAATGCATTATCCAAATTCAGAAAGATATTAATTCCTAAATAAAGCCTAAAGACACCTATCGACTATACTTTAGCTTTCTTGTCATTTTCTATATATATGTATCATTCACCATCAAGTGACAGTCGATACTTGAGACAACCTTGTATAATGAACTTTATGAGCAGTAGTACCAGTATATATCCACCAAGTGTTAGTAAGCACGATAACTAAACTGACTTTCAAAATAACAAAGTTGAGAAATTTACCTTTTTTTAACACATCAGTTGGCATATTTGGGACAATCTTTCTTTATATGACCTTTCTTCTTATAGAAGAAACAAGGAGATTCCTTATCTTGTTTCTTTAGCTCTTTATGGAAAACACCTAGAATCTGCAGTGTGCTTACCTTTACCTTTAACATTAGTCCTTTTTTGCTTCTTGCTCGAACCTTGAGAAGCAGATGTGAAGTGATCATTCTCAGATGTCTCATACCTCAGTCTCTCCTCCTCTTGCACATATTAAGCAATAAGCTCATTTAACGTCCATTGTTCCTTTTAAGTATTATAAGAAATCTTTAAAGGAGTGAACTATAAAGGCAGATACATCAAGACCAAGGTGCACTAATATACTCTTAGACATTTTGTGTTTTAGTGTCTTTAGTCTTGTAGAGAGATGAGACATCTCCATAAGTACTCCCTTATGCTTCCCTTTCCATTATACCGCATTGAGACAAGCTTTGATAATACTGTAGTTGTCTTGACTTTTTCATTTAAGGTGAAACACCCTACAAGTTGTTTTAGGAAAGTTCTAGCACCCTCCTCTTCAGTTATTGAGCCTCTAATTGGTTATGGAATTGAAAGCTTCATGATGCTTAGAATCATGCGATTTGATCACTCTCACTTTTTAAATTCAAGACTCTATTCCGCGGTGTAGGATGATCGTGTCTTAATGCATGGTCTAAATCCATGAAATCCAAGACTATAATAAATATTCTTTCCATTGGAAAAAATTTGATCCAATAAGTGTAGGGATGTTATTAATGTTAGTAGTTATTGATTGCACTAAATGAGAAGTGAGAAAACATCATAAACTAATGTTAAAACCAAGAACATGGATAGATAAATATAGGTGTATGCAATGTAAATTATGCATATGAATGAGCTCTTAATGATATACCAAATACAACATCACATTCCTTCTTTGAACTAGAATGCAATTTGTTAGTGATACTCTTTATATATAGCTCAATCTTAGTTGGCCAAATAATATGTCTTCATTTGGGCTGACACATTAAGCGAATAATTGACACTTCATATGAGATATTTGAGGCCATAACTTAGCCTAATCAGCCACGTAATATGCCTTCATTTGGGATGACATATTATGCACATCATCTGAACAAAAAATTTATTCCTTAGTTGTGAGCTAACTTTAAACATATATCTGGCATAAAAGTAATTTTCTTTTGGGCTAATTACTTTTAGCATAAATATACGTCTATCGACACAAAATGCACTAAACCCCCTTGAGGTGTCTTCGTTTAGGCTGATACAATAGTTTAATTTAGTAACATGTGTACAAATACACTCAAGATAGGAGACTTAACTGAACAAAAATAGATAAAAAAATTTAAGTGCACAAATTTAACATCAACAATCAATTGCTACTTAATGGCAATCAACTAATAACAAATAGTTGATTACCAAAATCTATTAAAATCCATTCTGTACACGACCCCAAGGCTAACAATCGATTGCCACAAACTAGTAATCGATTGGTGGCTATTGTCAAACTGACAGATCAGTTAAAATCAATTGTGTCTGACCTCAAGGCCAACAATATGTTGTCCCAAACTGGCAATCGATTGGTGGCTGCAATCAAACTGGCTAATCAATTAAAATCAATTTTATGTTCGACCTCAAGGTCAACAATTTATTGGTGCAAACAAGCAATCGATTGGTTGTTGTAGTCGAATTGGCCGATTGATTAAAATTGATTATGGGTATGACCTTAAGGCTAGCAATCAATTGCCGCAAACTAGCAATTGATTGGTGGTTGTAGTCAAACCAACAGATTGATTCAGATACCTATTGTGCTCGATTTGGTCAGTAATCTATTATTGTCAACCGATCGAACTGGCCAATCAATTCACATCCATCTATTCACTCTTTTAGACCTATTAGTTGATTGCTATCTCACAGCAATTGAATAATGTCGACGCATATCCAATATTTTTAGATCAAACGCGACGGTTAACCCTAAAACAACAGCGATTACTACCATTCTTCATGTTCTTCGTAGAAAAATGCGTAAAACTTGATAACCATGCCTATCCTTGGTTTTGTTTTCCAGTTTTTTTGATGAATAAAAAATTATTTTATGTCAGTGAATCCAAATCTAGCCTAAAACATCAAAATTGATGAAAAATCCTAAACCTTAATGCCATAAAATCAATAAAACAACTATGGCTCTGATACCACTTAATGAGAAAAAAAATATTTTCCTAACTGCATGAATTCTAACCATATGAATTCAATAACAAGAAAACAATCAAGCACAAGGATCAAGTTACATCAATATTATGAAGAAAATTAAAAATGGACATGAATGCAGTAGAATCACCATTGTCTTTAAGCTTCATACACAAAATCTTGATCATGTTGAGAAGAAGAACAAGAGACAATCTTATGTAGGAGTTAGGGTGACGATGTCGTCATCTCCTCATCAATGGGGAGTTGGGAAATTTATCAGAGTGCCTAACTCTACGGGGATCATGCCCTATAAATAGCAATGAAACCCTAGTTTTGTTATCAACCCATAGATAATAACAAAACAGGTTAACAAGTTCTACACATATAAACCCACATCCAATAATAAACACCCACAACTACCATAATGGCATAAATCCGCATGCTTATAAACAACATGTAAGGCCATCGAATAGAGGGATATAATCCAACATAGAAATGCTATTTTCTTCTATAAGCCCCAAACAAAATCAACACCAATTTTTCATAAGCAATTTGAGGAAGACTTATCATCAATTTGGGGGAGTTGTGGCAAGAAAGCCAACGACATAAGAAAAATTTAAGTATAGTATTCTATGAATAATGAAATATGCAATATTGTAGATTTATGTAAGAGCAAACCTATTATTATAATTTTAGAGGCATATCCATGTTTAGATGAAGAATTATAATTCTATAAAATCCCTATTTAGAACTAAATAAAACGCATCAATCCTTATTTAAATTTGGGTATATATATATATTTTTTCTGTCGATAGCAATCTTAGTTATGTAAGAACACAATGTATGTAAGAACAACCTACCTTGACTTGCTTTTTGCCCACTAGAAATATAGACATGATAAATAGGAAATATGTGAGGTCACTTTTTTATAGTGTTCTTATTTTACCAATGGTATATTTCTTTTTTAATAATAATTTCATATAACTAAGATGAAAATAGCTGTAATGAACTTTTGTACCATTTACAGTGATTCTAAACTCAGATCAACCATGAGTTCACATTATAGTGTGGCGTCTACTTACTATATATATTCATCTACATACCATGAGTTCACATTATAGTTTAAAAATATTTTTGGTGGATGTTTGTAACACTAACGCTTACATGCGAATATCTTTGAGCATTCTCCATCTCGCTAAAAAAAAATAGTATCAAAAGTTTAGGAAATAAAAGTCAATGTTTTATTCTTATTTTAGGAAGCTCACTTAGTAACTTTTTTTAATCATACCCGATCTAGGCTTATTAAATAGCGTGAGATAGAGATTATTTTTTATATTCTACTTAATTATTCAATGAGGGGATCTAAAAATAATTGATTTGTCTTGAATTTTCACTAAAAGTCTCTAGCAACAATGAAATCTCACTCGGTAAAATTGAGGATGGTCATGGGAAGTAAGTAGGAACTCAATGATTTGCTTGAAAAGGGAGAAGTCTAATTCGTGGACTTACTTGGTCTAAGGAGTTTAGATCAAAGGAGAACTCAACTAAGGTGTTAGATTAGACAAACAAATAATAATAAAATAAGAAGCGTTAATTAAAGAATAACCTTATAATTTTTTAAAAAAATTTTAAATTTTTTTCGGAATTTAAACTAAATTTGTATGATATAATTAAGGGGATAAATTGATTAGACTTTGAGGGAGCTTGTTTGAAATATCACTTAAATTGGGAGTTAATTGAATAAATTGACCTAGGTTTATATATAATAGCCTAAGTTCATTTTTCATTTATCTTCCACTTCTCCTGATTCTTCCCCTCCTCTCCCAATTTCCCCTCCGCCACGATCCCCTCTTCTCACCCGATACAGTCGCCACCAGCCAGCCTACACCCCACAACCAGTCTCCGACCGGAGAGGGAAGTCCCGATCTCTCTTCTCTCCCCCTCAACTCACAGCCAACCCTTCGTTGCCATCGTCCGACGCCATCACCCCATCACCGATCGAGTCGCAGTGGCCACTGTGGGCAACTCCATCACTGACACAATTTCTCCCCGGCATTGCCTCTCCCCGACGCTAGCCCATAGCTCGCCACTGCCATAGTCACCGCTAGGAAAGTCATAGCCGACCACGTCTTTCCCTAATCTCTCTTCCAATCTAGCCCTGTCGGCCAACCTCTAGCTCCCCTGGCTACTGCTAGTCCACTTCCATGCTACCAGTCACTGTCGGCGGCCAGATTCGGCCCTCCGGTTGCCATTGTTGCCTTACCTCAGATCTGCTCCAGCCACAATTGTTGCCTCACCTCAGATCTGCTCAGGTCACCATTGTTGCCTCACCTCAGATCTGCTCTAGTCACCACTATTACCTCACTTCAGATCTTCTTCGGCCATCCCACCACCGCTAATAGCCACCATCATGGAGGACCTATAGGGTAATGAATCTCTCAACCTAATGGATTCTATTCATTTCATTAATTAGTGGTTAGCTTGATTTTAGTTGAGTTGAAGGTGATTAAGGAATTGGTAATTGATTAACACTCTAATTGAATTCGGGATTAATGGTTAGGGGATTTATTAATCGGGATTAGGGTAATGAACCTTTATACCTAATTGATTCTATTGTTCCATTAATCAAGATAGTTTGGTTAATTGGTAGGTGATGGAATCAATTAAATTGAGGTTTAGTAACTTTTTGGTTGGTTATATTTGGGTAATTAATTAAGAATAATTAATTATCCAATTTAAATTAGGTGAATGGATTAGGGTATTGATGTATTCTATGATATAGGACTTTGATTCTGGACTAGATCATCTATCTTGAAGTCAGTCAGCACGTTCTACTATTTTGAGGCAGATATTTCTTCCTTGTGTCCTTTAGTACATTTATCTTAGTGCATTAGATTTGGTGTTGATAGGAAGTGTAATTACCTTAACTCTATTAATATCATTTCCTAATTTTGATATTTAAATGCTTGATCTTTGAGTTAATCAACTTGTTATCCATGATGTCTCATTATTTTGACTATTTATGTTTGTTAGCGATACACACGCGTATGGTGTGTATCACAGTTTAGTACACACATGTGTGGTGTGTATCGTAGGTTGTTACACACGTGTATGGTGTGTATCATAGGTGTTTACCTTATGAGATGCTTATTATATTATTGTGTGATGCTTATCATATTTGTGTGTGATGCTCATTGTATTATATATTGCATATTTTGCATGTTGTCAATTATGTTTCCCTTGTGGTTGAGAGAGTTGTCAGTCATATTCTTCCCACTCGGCCACTCAGAGTAGTGGTAGCTGGAATGGTGAGCAGCTTGTCATGTCGTGCCCACTTGTCCACTCAGGGTAGTGGTAGCTGGAGTTACATGCAGGAAGTGACCTTCTCCATTTGTAGCTAGATAGCTACTTTACATACTGTCCACTCGGCCACTCGAGAGCAGTAGTAGCTTGGAGTGCCATACAATTGTCATGTTCTGCCCCCTCGGCCACACATATATCATGGTAGCTGGAGTGGTAAGTAGTAGTGACCATGCATATGCATATGAGATGTGTTGCACTTGTATATGATGTGTGTTGCACTTGAATGTGATGTACGTTGCACTTATTGGATGTATTTATATATACATATACCTTGTATATGTCAGTGATATGACACATATGTTTGAGATAGGGTTGTGGCATTTGTTAGACTATGTCATGCTTGTTATTGGTATGTATATACTCTATATGCTACTCGGTGATTACGAGTAGTACAATTGCATATCTTTATTATATTTTTGTACCTTGTCCTATACTTGGTAGAGTTTTCTTTTGAGACTGTATGTACCTTTGATCTCCTTATTGTTTAGATATCATGCACTATCTTCTTATACCCGCATAGTCATTTGGACTCACTACTCCTTTTTGTGTTTAATTTCCTTAGGTATCAATATGTGTTGTCGCTTGGAGATCCTGTCTACCTTTCCCATGTCACATCCGGGGGGGGGGGGGTTCATTACTTTGTA
>JBBUKS010000035.1:4846855-4875648 GCA_038050645.1 Hedychium gardnerianum
TATATAATCTACGCACATCAGAACTTCGACTACTGGAAAGGTCGAATGGATTTCCACCTAAAGATCCAGGTGGAAATGTGGATCATCATCCAAATTGGGTTCGCTCTACCTCTCGATGAAAATTGAGTACTAGTGGGATGCGAAAATTGGGACCAACAAATAAAGAAGATCGAGGTTGATGCTAAAGCAACCCAGACCCTACAATATGGCCTAATCAAAGAGGAGCTGAACCGAGTTGGACCCTTCAATAATGCCAAAGAACTTTGGAACAAACTGATAGAGCTACATGAAGGCACCTCTGACACCAAGGTAAGTAAGCATGATTTATTTTTCAATAAATTATATAATATTAAAATGCAGGAAGGAGAATCAGCGAGTCATCTTCATGCCAGAATTCAAGATCTACTCAACGGACTCCACTCGATCGGACAAAAAGTGGAGAACCGCGACGTAATCAGGTATAAACTAAACGCTTTTTTGAGGAATACTTTGTGGGCATCTATGGTAGATGCTTACAAAATTTCCAAGGATCTTTCTTCTATTAGGCTAGATAAATTATTTTCCAAATTTGAACTTCATGAACAAACTAATGCACATTGTAGGTAAATTCAATACGAAGGAACTAAAGCATAAGAAATGAGCAGAACCAAAATTCGACGACAAATCAGATACAGAAGACAATGATGAGATCACCGTTGAACTAGTCAACCTAGTTCGGAAACTATACAAGAAGAAGAAGGGACTAAACAAGCGTGAAATCAAGAAAACAATCCAAGAAAAGCCATCAAGTCTGAATCCAACCATGAAGGGCAAGGAAGAAATGATCTGCTACAGATGCAATCAAAAAGGGAACTTCAAGTTAGAATGTTCGAATCTGAAAAACACCAAAAAAAACATAGGAGAAGGAAGGTGCTACAAGCAACCTGGGACGAATCGTCATCGGAGGAATAGGATGAAGAAGAAAATGTTCCGATAAGTTTCCTTGCCCTACAGGCACAAGTACAGACGATTAACACCGAATTTGAGTCCGAAACTAACTCCAAACCTTAAGCTGAGTCCGAGAGAGGCCACGAGTCTATATCTGTTTCTGAAGGGCCAAACACCACTGTAAGTCCAGCCTCAGTAGATAAGTTGTATGATCTGATTGGATATTTAACTTGTAAATTAGCTAAGTCCAACGTCCGAGTCAGATCACTCCAAAAGGAGGTAAAACTTCTTAAGGAGGAGTCTAACCCAAGTCCTTTGACTGAACCCATTCATAATGGAAATTCAAGTCAAGTCCAACAACTTGAGTAAGAAAATTCTACTCTGAAAATTCAAGTCAAAGAACTTGGAAGTACATTGGAATGGTTCTTTATAGGTTCCAAGTATCTTGACATGATACTTGGAAAATAAAAATTCATATACAATCAATCCGGACTAGGTTACAAAGCTAACTTACGATTTAAATCTTATTTATCTATAGTAAATCGAAAATCTAGAAACTAAGTCCAAATATGGGTCCCTAAAGCAAGTTTAATTAATCAAGTTGGACCCAACCACTATTGGATACCGAAGGGTCAAATCCATTATCTAGATAGACCTTATCGAAGATATAACCCAGGGGAAGCCAATAGAAAATCTATCTTTTCCTGATATGCATATTTGTTTGATTTACTACTTTATCTGCCATGCTTAGTTTATTTTTACCCTTAATTTAGAACAGCTAAAAAGATTGGTTGATTTTGATAACCTAGCATCGAAAAGGGTTGGGATGATAGTAAGTTAAGGAAACTCTGTTGAAATCATGTCTAGGTTGAATCATATGTGTTCTACCTGGTGCAATCAACTTAGTGGATCTTGTCACGCCCCGGAAGTACACATGTCTGTGGATACAGACGATACTCCCTTGTGACAATCACAGGTACAACATGGTATGAGTCCATAAAACTCAAACTGTAAAACAACCACGCAGAATAGATAATACAAATCATATAGAGTAATAAAATATAAGGTCTACTCAACCATGAAATCCGAAAACATAACTATGAGTCAGCCTAGCTTAAGACACCAAGTACATAACCAGAGGAAATCCCAAAAGTCCAAATACGACTTAATTATTACAACGCCAGTACAATAAATAAATGTGGAAGCAAAAATAAACCAAAGCGATAAGGAGAAAACTGAAGCCCAATGTGAATGGGATGAAGCAAACAGATATCCTCCAAGTGACCCAATCAACATATACCTGCTAATGTAAAAATAATAATGGAAAGCAGGGGTGGTGAGTACAAAAGAAATATTCAGCGGGTATAAGAAGATAGTACATAAACAATAAAGTGTATAGGGATTCAAAGTATACAGTCTCAAAGGAGGAATATACTCACCAACCAAAAGTACACACGGGTATGCCTCTACTACACAAGCATCCTACTCAACTGCATATAGTATCATGAGTAGTGACAGTAATAATCAATATGGGTACAGCCACTCACACGCATGTACCACCAATACTTAATATAAGTACAACATCTCATATGCATATATCAATACAAGTAACAGTATTAGGTCTCGTATATGAGGGTAATGCTCCACCACAGGGTATATAGATGACTAAGACACCCAACTCATCAACTGTGGACTGTGGCAGAAATACTCTACCACGGATACTCATGGGTAGTCCGAAATGTCAGGGTCCCTGTTTGCGAGAGAAACTCTCTACCACGAATGGTCTCGTGGGCAAACAAGAGGTAGCTATCTAGCTACAGGCTGCGGGAGAAACTCTCTATCACGTATGGTCTCGTAGGCAGCCCAGTGGTATGAAAATCCCTATATGGGATAGGTATACCAAGTAATAGCATGTCTACGACTAACTCACACCTGGAGGGAGCCCTAATCGATAGCACACATGCATCTTGGTGATGCTACGTCTAGCTCACACCCGTAGGGAGCCCTGATCAATAACATACATGCAATCGTGATGCTATGACTAGCTCATACCCGAAGGGAGTCCTGAACGATATCACACATGCATCTCCGTGATGCTACGACTAGCTCACACCCATAGGGAGCCCTGATCGGCAGCATACATGCAACCGCGATGCTAAGTCTAGCTCACACCCGAAGGGAGCCCTGATCGATAGCATACATGTAACCGCGATACTACAACTAGCTTACACCTGAAGGGTGCCCTGATTGATAGCATACATGCAACCGCGATGCTACGGCTAGCTCACACCCAAAGGGAGCCCTGATCGATAGCATACATGCATCACTGTGATGGTAGGAAGATAAGTAATTCTACCATCACATATGTCTATCTACACAAATATACTCAACTACATCCATAAAGGCATATCAATCATAATACACGCCACACAGGTGTTTATAATCACAATCATACATGATAGTCACTAACATGATACATCACCTAGAATACATGTCATACACATGTTTACACCTACAACCATAGACATATGGCACATGCTACAATATCTTGGGTACAGGCCACAAATGTATCCACCACACAATCAAAACTATGCAATAAATGTCACATCATTATTAGTACACGTCACACATGTGTCCACATCTACAAATCATGATTAATGTATCACATCCTACATTATCCTATGTAGACGTCACACACGCGTACACAACTACATGGCACAAATAAACTGAAACTAACATGTGAACATAAACACATGCCACATGCATGTCAAACAACTACATGATTACCCAATCATAAGCATGTTCCTATTGTGCACTCCATACACGTATACATACTACATAATATGAAAACAATAGAGATTGTATGAATATAATCAGATCAACTCAAAGTACAAGCAAATAAGTATCAAACACAAGTAGAAATTCAACTAGAGTTAAGTAAATTCAACTACCTAATCAAGGTATCATATCATGCACTAAGGTCAATGTATAAAAAAAACAAGGGAGGAAATACCCGCCTCAAAATCTTAGGTCATGCCAAATGTCCTCACGTCCGAGAGTCTGCTCCAATCAGAATCCTGCAACGTAGAACACCCAAATACAACATAGTGATATCATGAATCACATAACCAAACCCAAAATCTAACCCAATTAAGAAACCCTAATTGGATCCACCCAATCCTTCCACACATCAATCCAACCATTATCAATCCAAGAATACCATGATATCCATAAGTCCTATTTATTAATGATTCCACAACTACAAATCAAACATCCATTTCATTTTTTGATCCAATACATACCAAAGAACCTAAACCAAAATTTAGTCACCCAAGTTAATCCATCACAAATCAAATAACTAAACCAATTGTTTAATCCATGTATTAAATTAACTACTAAGTGTCATGAATCAAATAATCCAAATCTATGTTGGAATCTCAAATTAATCATAAGAGCATGATAATATCAACTTCTAACAATAATCAATTAACATAATCCACCAATCCAACAAAATTCATCTGGTAATAGATTCAATCACAACCTCAACCCTAACTTCCATTAACTATATGAACCTAGAGTTTAGGTCCAAACATAACAACTTCGTTTATATATATAAAAATCCAAATGCCAACTCAACTACATCAATCTAACATCTAATTACTGAAATGAAGAGAGATCCATTACCAATTGGTTCCCCACCGAAGGTGGCTGCCGGCGATGACTGGAATGATCGAAATAGTAGCAATAGTGTTGGCAATGGATAGATCTGTGTCTAGAAGAATGGCAGTGTGGTGTGCTGGCCGGAACATGTCTGATATAGTTGAAGCAGTGGTGGTCGGAGCCAATCCAGCCAAGGGTCAGCTCTGACCTAGTTTAGTAATAGCTGGCCGGAGCAACAATGAGGCCATGTTGGCCGGAGGTCAAATCTGACCTAGGGACAAATCTGGCCAGATTAGAGAGGGGCGGCAGTGAGTCCAGATCTTGGGCAAGGCCAGGCCAGCATTGGCTAGATCTGGATCAAGACAGTATTGGAGTGGGAAGATGGAGCTGGCCGGTGGTTTCGACAGTCGACAAAACTCAAGGTCGCGGCTGGAATTTGGGAAGAGAAGAGAGGAGGAGGCTGCTCCTCTCCAGTCATGGCCTGGCACTGGGCTGTGGCTGGCCGGCAGTGATGGCGTCTTCCTTGCGGCTAGCGGCGATGAGTAAGGGAGAAGGGAGAAGGGAAAGGCTTCCCCCTCTCGTCACTACCTGGCTGGGGACTGTGGACTTGCCAGTGGCGATCTTCCTTGATTGGAGAAGGGATGGCCATGGTTGGCGAGTGGTAGTGGTGGTCGGTGAGGCAGGGGCGGCGGCTGGATCGGGAGAAGAAGGAGTCGAGTGAGTTGGGGGAAAGGAAACAAATGAAATTAGGTTTATTTATACAAACTTAGGTTTATTAAGTTAAACCTTAGGTTAATTAAAATAATCAACTCCCACTTAATTGATATTTCAAACAGGTTTTCTAAAAGTCTAATATCTTTATCCTCTTAAACTCATCATATTAGCTCTGATTAAATTAAAAAAAAATCCTATTTTTTTAAAAATTCTATAGGCTTATTTCTCGATTAACACCCATTATTATTATTTTTTTTTTCCATATTTAACAATAGATCAATCAACCAACACTATAGATCGGTCAACTGAAAAAGCTGATCTGGATCAACATTGATTAGAGATAAAACTGTTGGTCGATTGACCAAACCTTGTGATTTATCGACCGAAAAAATAATATAAAAGGCCTTCAAAGTAGAGGTTTAAAACATCTCATTCACATTAATCCAAGCTCTCATCAAGTGTTTAAGTAATTAAAGCTCTGCATGTTTGTGTTGCATCACTCTCCGACAACCTATGCTAAGCTCCTAATCACTAAGAGTTGTTGGTAACTTTGTATTAAGCTTATTGCATTTCATTCTTAAGGGGTACGGTAAAGTTTTACTAACTTACTGTAACCTTCTCATTTGTAAGAGGCTTCTCCACCTCCCAAAAAGTTTTTGAATAGAGAGGATTAAAGGTGCCTATTTGTGAAATAGACCACCATCGAATCATAGGCCTTGGAGTAGTAGTCCTAGGGGTTGTGAACCATGTAAATGAAAGTGTCTCTTTGTGTTGTGTTGTTTCAATCTTTCCACTGCGTTCTGAGTTTGCAAAGAAAAGACAAGTTTTAAAAATGAAAAAGCGGAAGTGATATTCACCTCCCCCCCATCGCTATATTTTGGTCCAACAATTCATTCACCTAAACAAAAAAAAAATCCTAGATGGTCTTTGGTATTCAAAATGTATATCTTACAACCAAACACCCTAAGATTTTTAATTGTAGGAAACTTTCTATATGATCGTATAGGAATGCTAGAGGGGTGCACTATGTGAATTTTCTTGATTTATTTCTAATATTCACCGAAGTCGTAGATAGATAATTACCGAAGTATATGCATGTAAAGTAAAAGAATACTATTTTACTTTGTCTTATCACCGAAGCCATATCTATAAAAAAGGTGAAGTCTTTGATCGGTTCAAGGAGGCAAAATCAATCCGGAGTTGGACCAATGCTGAAGTAAAAAAATGTCTTTTACTTTGTTGGTTTTATAAAGTGCCGAAGTAATCGATGATATGTAACTTCACAATTTACATTGATTACCGAAGTAAATGTATTCTATAACTTCACACTAATTTAATAAAGGAGTGAAGTAAAAACATTTTTTTATTGCATCAAAATTAAACAATAATTTAATATACAATAATATCCACAAACCCATAAGTATAACCAAAAAATATATCCAAAAAACCAAAAGTATATCCACAAGTATATCCACCAATCCACAATGAAAAATCAAATATTTATCCCAACATACACGACCTATTTAGGCACACACAAATGAGTAGACTAATTTGCTCCATTCACTTCTGACTTCATCATATTGAGATTGGTTGTAATATTGGTTCTTGATTGTTCCTGCAAACTGAAATGTAAAAAATACAAAATGATTTAGATTCATAAAATCATTTATCCAAAAAAATAATAATGAATATCCACAAAGAAATAACAAAAGTGAGCATATATCATAAATATCCTAAATATTCTCCAACCCCATATAAGAGTTATAAAGTTCTTAAATAATTCAATTAAAAAAAGAAGAAGATAAGACATCAAATACCCAAATTACATACTCTCTACAATTTTACAAGTATGCAACACTTTCTAAGAATGTATATAAAAGAAGCAGAAAGAAAACACACCTTAGTAAAGTGAGCATGCATCAAGCATGCCTGTAGGTAAGTTTCTTTTCATGCGAGATGAAAGAAGTTAATATAATTTCCCATTTCACAAGCTCTGGAAAGGAAAGCTTCTTTGTTATAATTGCTACAAAAAAAATAAAACCCATATAAGCCAGTAAAAATTCGGGGTAAAAGTACCTTGCTACATTTCGGACAAACAAAATTTCTAAAGAACATCTAATTTCAGGAGTCATCTTAGCAAGATCATGTGTCAGTTCCATAGGATCCACCAATGTGTATTTATAGATGTATCATGTATGATAAAAATAACATCTCCATATAAAAAAATAAAAAAAGATAGCAATATGACTTACTTTGTATCTTGGATGCTTATCTACTTTAAGGAGTGCATAATAACCATGAAACTTATTTTCAATTGACACACTAATTCCTTTCTTTCTATGATCATCATACATATGGAATAACTCAATAAATTTCTTATTCATCTGCTCAATGTTTAGATGCATATCAAACCCTTGGAAAAAACCCTCTCATATGGATTGCAGAAAGTCATTTCAAGAAAGCATTTCGAGGTGCAGACAAACTATTTTCTAAGGAAAGAAGTCACCGAGATCCTTCATGTTACAACTCATCCTTGTGTACTATACACAAACCAAGTTTTATTGTAATATAACATAATAGGAAATAAAACGATGCATAAATTCTAGTATTCCAGTTTAAGAAACTTACCTATGAAGGCATAGCATAAACTGTCTCTAGTCTTGTAGTCGCGTGTTATGTTAGCCCTGTAAAATTGATTTTTTTAATCTCAGTTCAAGATGATAAATAACAAAGACAGTGGCAACATCAAGTTCAATTAGAAATTAGCACTTATGATGTAATAGTTCCAAAGCATGAAAATATTGTATGCAAATCCTCATCCTACAATCAAATCATTTGATAACAATATCATATAAAAACTACAAAAAAAAAAACTGAAAGAAAGCCTGCATTGTGAATAAACCTTATCATGAAACATAAATGAAGCAGAAGCTAAACCCTTAAAAAAATAATTCACAAATAAAAAAATACCCCATGAACTCACTAAGTTGTTGATGGTAATAATAGTGTTCAGTAAAGGATTACTTGCTTGAGTAACTGGATTCAGTTTACAAACAAACGACACATTCTCTAGTGGTTTAACATTAGCACTAGAAATGTCTCCTATCTAGCATATAAATAAAATCCAATTGTAAAAATTGAAAAACTAAATCAGATTAACAAAAAAATAGAACATTAGAATTATAACAAGAATTTTTTAAACTTTCAAGAATAACTACATTTGTATGGTCTCTCCGCTCTTCTGGGCCTAATCTATCGTCCAAGGGAACCTAGTCTTCTTCTAATCGCTCTTCTACAATTTGTACAAAAAAAGGCTGACATGAATAAAAATGACACAAGAAACTCTAACTAGTATCAATGTGTAGAAAACCTTCAAGATGCCAAAATAAGTTAAATTACTAGTCATATTTTTCTAATAAATACCAACCAAAAGTTTCAATTCCACAAATTGATTGAGTATTCAAGAAAAAAAATTCATGTAAAGCATATTAGAAAAGGTAACTAAATCTCAACAAAAGAAATAAAGAGTTTAATTAGAGAAAAGAGTAAAATTGAAGTATAAAAAGTACCAAAATGAAATATATGCCTCATAACAAGGCACCTGCAAATATTAGGTCTTGATTCTGAGATATGGAGATTCCGAGGTTCAATGTAAAATTTGAACATGACTTAAACCTTAATCACACAAATTATAAGATAACACCTTTACCATTGTCCTGAAAAGGCTCCTAACTATGATAATAAAGAATACTATGCGCAAGAACTGCATGAAAGATGTAAAAAAAGACAAACAATCATTTCAAAGACATCTATGTAAAATTCAAGCTTTTGAGCAATCTCAAAGTTGCATTTCTATAGTTCAAATAAAAGATAGATTCAAAATATAGGAAAAAAAATGTACGAATACATTATCACACACACAAAACAATACCATACGGTGGTAGGAAAGGTTAGTAACTTACCTCATCATCTAGTTTACCTTCTGGAAATTTCTCAGGGATAAACTTAGAAAGATGAGGTGGGTCATCAAAAGGATAGTCCAAAATGTAGGTATACATGATTCTACATAAGAGGGTTTTTGGGATCATAAAGAAGAGGGCGAAGATGTTTGGCGGCGAGGGAGTTTAGGGTTTAGGGTTTTGCTATAGAAGATTTTGGAGGAGGGAGAAGGAGGGTTTCGCGGAGGAGGGTAGAGGAGGGTTTTCGTGGAGAAGAGGGTTTTCACGGATTTGGTTTTCGCGGAGAAGAGGATTTTCACAGATTTGGTTTTCACGGAGAAGAGGGTGTGAAGGAAAAAAAAATTACAGTGAGGGTGCGGAGAAGAGTGTTGTAGACGCAAAATTGATAAATTAAGTCAAGTATCCTGTTCATCTTTTTACTTCAGCATCTATAAATTGTTATTTTTTTTTACCTTTTTACTTCATCAAATATACTATGCCAAAGTAAAATGCTACAAAAAAAAGGAGTGAAGCTCAGGTTTTTAAAATATGAAGTAAAACATGCTTTTTTTACTTTGCTAGTGTTATTACCGAAGTTGATTATTATATACTAATTCATAATT
Organism: Hedychium gardnerianum; assembly: GCA_038050645.1. Classification (NCBI taxonomy): domain Eukaryota; kingdom Viridiplantae; phylum Streptophyta; class Magnoliopsida; order Zingiberales; family Zingiberaceae; genus Hedychium; species Hedychium gardnerianum. The sequence continues at coordinate 4,856,718 of JBBUKS010000035.1, forward strand.
AATAATTACCAAATTAACCAGTGATGAAGTAAAAACCCAAAATTCTACTAGTGGTGGAAGATTGAATAACATTTTTAAAATCCTAAATCAATTTTAAAATAGATTTAAAATCTTATTTTGAAATCAGAGTCATATGGGTAATGCAATGGAAAATAGATGTTTTTCACAATATCGATTATAACTTTGAAAATAATTTGGATTTAGAACGCTTTTTTTGAAACATGGTTCAAAAAGCTCCAAGTCCCTACTCCACAACCTAAGACTAGTTCAATGAGTCATTCTACAAAAAACCACTATATTTTCTCTTTTTGAAAATCTTTTTAAGACGAAGAAACCTTTGTAGGATCGATGAATAGCATGCGTCACTAATTCTCATTTTAAAAACTTCTTTTAACTTTTAGAGATAAGCAGCGGAAATAAAGAAAAATACAAGCACACACAAACACCTTTTTTTTACTTAGTTCACAACTTACGATTGCTAGTCCAAAACCCATGTTTTTTGATCACTTTTGAAGGGAAATCCATTATGTGTCTCTTTATCAAAAGAGAAAGAGACTCGTATTTACAAGGGATTACGAGTGCTTACATGTTTATCGTTCCATAAAGATTAAAACACTAAAGACGAATAAGAAAGCACAATTATATCAACACAAAGGATCCGGAGATTTGCACAGTTGTTGGAGCAGCAACTCACGTACCATTGGTGTTTTCAGAGCGAGGCAAAAATAGAGGCACTTGAGAATTGATGGAGAATCTTTGGCTCGATGGCTTCTTTTATAGACCTGGATCAGTCTACCGATCTACTTGATCTATACACCAATTATCGTGGAGACGGGATCCAAATCTGGTTGATTGGTCTACTGATCAAATGCATCGATCTATTGATTCGGCCTTGGTCCAACCACCTTCTACCATGTTAGCATCTCAAGGCTTATCCCCTGCCATGTCAGTATTGCGGTCCTTATCTTTGATCGGTCCCTTTGCCACATTATCTAGTCAAACTATATCCCTTCACCATGTTAACAGGATGGTCCTTATCCTGTGCCACGTTAGAAATCTAAGACTCATCCAGTCCTTATCAGATACCATGTCAACCCATAGAAGGACTTGGCTGGCACATCAACGTTCGATCTACCGATCAGGTCTTTGGTCGACCAATCCTATTCGGTCTACTGATCTAACTGATTGGTCTATCGATCCTCCAAAAAATAAATAGATAAAATTGATTATGTCAATTGTCTAATTGTTCGATCTCGACTTCAAAAATCGAGTGAATCTCTTAGTCGGATCGTCACCTAAGGCTGTCTCCATAAAGAGAACTCATCCTTACTCGTTCTTCCTTTCAGAAGAACTACTCCACTCAAGTAGCTTACCTCAACTTACTGTTGGCCAAACCTCCGGTCCTCAAGACCCATTTGAGCTTCTTTTGCCCACAACCGATCACTTGACCCCAGGACTTTCTTATGACTTGATCTCCATCAAGTCCATTTTGCTAGATATTTAGTCTATTGACCCATCTAAACTTAGCCTTCTGGTGTCCTAGATCTACTAAGACTTTCTTGCCTAATATATAGTCACTCTGACCTATTAGGGATTTAACTTTCCTAGTATCCAATCAACTTGACATACTAGGACTTTCCAGATTGAGCTACCTGCACACTTGATCAACCTTGTTAGATTACAATTAACCTTAAATTTAAACCCTTGCCAATATCAAAATATAAGTTCGATTATCTAGTTCTTCTTGCACCAACAATCTTCCCCTTTTTAATTATGGCAACCTGGTTCAAAGTTAAAAACATATAAAGCCAAGTTTCATAAAGTATTTTCAAAAAACTCCTCAAATTAATCTCTCCCCTTGAAATTAATGTCCTTGAAATTTTTGAAAAATACTTATTTTTTTTTAAAAAAAACTTTTAACCTATTCTTTCCCCCTTTGACATAACTCAAAAAAATCACCAAGGAGACCCATAACCACAAAATTCAAGTATTAGTGTTTTAAAAAAAATTCAAAGATTCTTAACAAGATGTTTTGAAAATGTTTTTAGGATAGAAAAAATTTCAAAAACATTTTTCAAATATTTTTAACATAGAAAATAGATTTCAAAAATAGATTTATCATAAAAGTAGATTTTCAAAAATATTTTTAACATAAAAAATATATTATCAAAATATTTTTATCATAAAAAATATTTTCAAAAATATTTTTAACATAAAAAATAGATTTTTAACATAAAAAATAGATTTTTAAAAGATTTTTTCAAAAATATTTTTAAGATAGAAAAATAATTTTCAAAATGGATTTTCAAAGAGCTTTTCAAGTCAAGCAAAATTGACCTACTAAGTGAGTTTAGCCTTGACTAAGTCAAGATAGCAAAATGGACCTAGTTAACTAAGCTAACTCTAATCAAAAGAGGGAGGGGAATGCTGGCTGAACTGCTAGCCTCACAGCGTATCCATCATCTTCTCATGCTCCTGCCGACTCTGCTGTGAGAGCAAGTGATGTTGATCGCCCATTTGCTATTGGAGTGAGATGATCTTATTGGTGCAATCTTCCTCGGATCAAGGTTGACCAAGTTGACTAAGCTCGGGTTAGCTCAAGCTTGAGTTTTAAGGTTTGACAATATGTGAAAGAGAAGTCAAGTAGGTCAAGAGAGGACCAGATACTTGACTTGGGAAGTCCTAACTGATGTTAAGAAAGAGGAAAGACCTAGTGGGACTAGGCCGTGAAATTCCTAGTGGGGCTAGGTGGTCAAAGACCTAATTGGGAACCAGATAGTGGAACTCCTAACGGGGCTAGGCGGTGGAAGACCTAGTTGGGAACTAGGCAATGGAAGTCCTAGTGAGACTAAACAAATGGAAGACCTAGTTTGGAACTAGGCAATGGAAGTCCTAGTAGGACTAGGCAAATGGAAGTTCTGGTTGAGAACCAAACAGTGGAAGTCCTAGCGGGTCTGGGCATTGGAAGACTTAGTTGGGAACTAGGTTAAGTCCAAGGTGGGTTAGTTGGAAGCTGAACACTTGGCATAAGAGAGAAGTCCTAGTGGGACTAGGTAAACCTAGTTGGAAACTAGGTCAAGTCTAAGGTGGGTCAGTTGGGAGTTGAACACTTAGCATGTGATGGAAAGTCCACGTAGGTCAAGAGGACTTGACATGTGGCATGAGCTAACGATAATTGATTGGGCAGCCTGTCAATCAATTGACTGAGTTAGTTAATCGATTGTCAAAGAGGTTCTTGTGTGGGAATAGGTGGCTAATCGATTAAGCCAATTGATTCAGCCCAAGACAATCAATTGGGAGAAGCAAATATCCCGAGTGAATAGTAGCTTCCCAGATATATTGGGCAATCAATTGAGAAGAAGTTTCTCCGTGCATAGTAAGGGCTAGAATCGATTGGATAGTCCAATCGATTGGAGCAATCGATCAGAGTGTGATTTTTGCGAGGCACAGTAGCTTTCTCACGAAGGTGCTGAATCAATTGGGAAGGTGTCCAATAGATTGGGAGGTTTCTCGCGAAGATAAAAAAGCTTCTGAATTGATTGGGGGTGATCGATTAGAAGTTTCTGAATCGATTAATATGGCTCACCAATTGATTAAGGGTTCAAAAAAGACCCGTTTTGTAGGTTTTGAATGGTCAAGCTAACGTGGCAATCAATTGGGGCAAAAGGTAATCAATTGGGAGGCATAGAGGAGCCTTGGAAAAGGAGTGTTTGTGAGGATTTCGAAGACATTGGTTCACATCAGTTCACGCTAGTTCTTGAGGTTTGGAGGAGAAGTGTTGCTGCACTTTCCTAACATCAAGAGGCTAATCAAAGCAACAAGAGAGCAAGCTAAGAAAGATTGTATGAGGATTCTCTGCCTCCAAGAATAAGGTTTTCATAGTGCATTTGTGAGTGAGGAGAGTGGACCCTTGGATTAGTCACCTCAAGGAGGTGGATACCAAGTAAAACCCTAAGTGTTAGCATTGTGGAGTCGCTTTGAGTTTTTCTGCTGCAACATCAACATCAAATAAGTGATTGAAGCTGTTAATCCTCTCCAGCTCTCTACCAGTCCTAACAAGTTGTCAGAGCAAGGCCGCTCTTCTTTGAACTAATCACCGGAAAGAGCAAAGAGCTAGAGGAAGAAGAAGTTGAAGTGAAGCCCTAATTTCAACAAGTCAAAGGACTCATCATTAAGAGAGCTCAACTTCAAAATGGACTTCCGAGACAGATTCAGGTATGACATACGAGCACCTCCACCCTTTGAATTGGGAATCTTTGATCTTTGGAAGTGAAGGGTCTAAAATTTCTTCATGATGGAGATAGAGCAATGGTTTGATCTAATGGAGGGATTTCAAGCTCCAATGGATGGCAACAGAAAGCTCCTCAAGATGAAGAAGTGGACGGAGGAGCAAGTCATGAGATCTGAGGACAATGATAAGGTAATCAAAATTTTTGTTAATTTATTGCCTAATAATCTCTTGTGCAAGATAGGAGAATATCAAGATGCCAAGGAGCTATTGAGCAAATTAGCCAAGCTCCATGAAGATCCATCCTCAATGGAAAGCAACGACAAAGGAAAAGAGGGAAACTCTTTGTTTCACATGCATAAGGATTTGGAGGTTGAGAGGTGTTCAACATACAAGGATGGAGATGAAGAGGCATCCACCTCAAGGATTGAGGGGGAGAGATCCTTGATAATAGAATGAGAGGAACTCTCAATTTCCAGAAGTGACAAGGAGGAAGATTGTGTCACCTCCACAAGTCAAGAAAGCTCAAATCATGAAGGTATAACTATTTCAAATTGTAAAAATAAAGATCATATCATATGCTTTGAGTGTAGGAAGAAGAGACACTATAAGAGCAAGTGTCCAAACTTGGTCAAGAAGAAGACTCAAGTGACACCCAAGGTTAGAGAGAAGCTAAAGGAGACCGGAGCCTTGATACGTAAAGGCAAGGAGCATATTATATGCTTCCTATGCAATCAAAAGAGGCACTACCAGAATCAATGTCCAAGGGGGAAGCATCAAAGAAAAGTCAAGAGAGGAAGCTCAAGTCAAGGGGGAGCTTCCAAGAACAAAACTAAGGTACCATTAGTTAATGATACTTCATTATGTCATGATAAAGAGCATTCTAGATTTAAATTCTATCATTTAAATTCTATTTATCATGAAAATAGAAAGCATGAACATTCTAAGGAAAATTACAAGTCATTTCATGCTAGAACAACTCTATCTAAGGATAGGAAGGTAGAAAATAGTTTAGGCAAGAAATCTAAGGAAATTAGATTTGCACCTAAAAGGAAAAATGTCCAAGGCAATAATTATTAATGAAAGTTTGAGGATTTAAGGAATGAAAATCAAGTCTTGAGGTCAAAACTTGATAAATTAGAGAAGACCCTAGAGAAAATGACAAATAGTGTCAAAGGGTCCAAGAAACAAAACCTAGGTTTAGGAAGACAAGAGTCATCTAAGGACAAGAAGGGTTTGGGATACAAACTTAAAGCCAAGAAAGATGTGCCATCATATCATAGAGTTTCATATAGCTATGAAACTAATCCGAGGTCTAGAAGTCAAGTCAAGGTTACAAGGAAAGCTATCCCTAGAGTTGACTTTGAGGAGACTAGTATGACCTAAGCTTCAAGAAGCTTAGGAAAGTCACTAGGAAAGTTTCTAGAGAAGTTATCCCTAGTGAGTATCTAGAACACCCAAGGAGCACCAATAGATTTTGAGTTCCTAAGAGTGTGTTCTCTACACCCTAGATGAGTTTAGAGTGTGTCAACTCTAATTGGAAGGGTAGTTAACCCAATCATGATGAAGTTGGCACTTTAGGACATTTTCAAGGTATTGTGACACCTTGAAAATGAAGAGTTGATTTTTACTCTTAAAGAGTAAAAGTGTCCCAATTAAAATTTTTGAAGAATTGAGCTTGATCAAATTAGCATAAATAGGATAGAATTCAAAGAAATACCAAGTTGGGATTTTAACAATTTCTAGGGAGCTGAGGGCAACTTAGGTTTATTTTTGACTTAGCGATTAATTGATGATACTTAAATAGAAAATCTAGGTATTTTCTTTATGCTAAAATGACCATGATTGTGTGCCCTATCACATGCCATGACATCATGATATACACATTGATATTACATCTTGTCATGATATTTGATACATGTCATGTCATACATGCATCACTATTTATGATAGTCTTTCTTTTGAAATTATGTATTTGATGTATTCCATGATCATTATCATGCATTATTTTAATTTCTTGTAATTAAGGACAATGACATTAGTTGACATCCTAGGTAGGATGATTAAAGATAAAATGCCTAAATAGAGATGCATGATCCTTTGGTTATGAAAAACCTTTTTACATCTCACAAGACCATAAGATGACTTGTATGTGTTTTGAGACATATTAGATACAAGTGAGATGTTAGGAGGATAAACAAAACTCAAGATGTTGACTTAGTGCATCCATTTGAGTTTTAGTTTTATCAAAATAAATGATTATGTGAAGTCCAATCATGGGGAAAGCTAATGTACAAGTCATGTGCATTTAGCCCATAGATCATGGTTTGAAATTGGTTTTGAAAATCATTTCAAAATTATTTTGGAAAATATCGGTGAAGTCTATCTTTTGATAGGAATCACCATTGATTAGTTAAATACAAAATAGAGTGAAACATTTAAGTTTTCAATGCTTTCTAATTTTATGTCAATCTTTGAAAACGGGATATATTTTCATAGAAATATATTTTTTCCTGATAGTATATGACATAAGTAATGTCTACATGAGATTTCATGATTTTTAGAAGTTCGTAGAATTATTTATGAAAATTTGAATTTCGGTCTAAAATTGAAATTAGAAATTTTAGTTATAGTAATTTATTGGATCAATCAATTACTTCACACCAATCAATTGGGTCAATCGATTGGTGGTGGTGAATCTCTGCGAGCAAAGAAGCTCACGAAATCAATCAGGTGATCGATTGGTATATGGCTTAATCGATTGGCACCCAACGTCAATCGATTAGCACTGGCCGTAATTGATTGGTAGCTGAAACCAATTGATTGATAATGTTGTTTTTGGCTGAAATGGTCTGATTTCAGTCCATTAAGCCACGATTAGTCAAATTAACTACTCCTAACCATCTGAAGTGCTTAGGTAAATATTTAAGGGTAATTTTCTTGATGAAAATGAGAAAGGAATGGTTAAAGGGGACAAACTTGGAGTTAAGGAGTTTTAGATTTAATGTTGAATCTTTGACCTCATGACTTCATTTTGAGATTTTCTAAAGGTTTAGGAACTCAAAATCATTGTTGCTGCAATGATAGAAGTTGGAGCATGCCTTGAGGGGGAGGTTCTCCTTAAAGGCATGGTTTGGAGATTTTTTTTTGATGAGGAGACAATGGAAGTTTGAGAATCTTCATTGTGGTAATTGGAAACAACGAAAGGTATGAGACTTTTATTTGTGGAGTAAATCTCTAGGAGAGATTTTTCAAGAGGAGAAGAGACTCTTGGGAAGAGATTTTGATGTGCATCAAAGGGGGAGAAAAACGTAGGGTTTAAGTTAGGAAACCCTCATTTATGCTTTGACATTGGATGAAGATGGGAGTTTGGCTAATATGGGTTAGCTTAACTTAAATATATTGTCAAACATCAAAAAGGGGGAGATTGTTGGTGCAATCTTCCTTAGGTCAAGGTTGACCAAGTTGACTAAGCTTGGGTTGGCTCGAGCTTGAGTTTCGAGGTTTGACAATATGTGAAAGAGAAGTCAAGTAGGTCAAGGGAGGACCAAATACTTGACCTAGGAAGTCCTAATTGAGGTTAAGCAAGAGGAAAGACCTAGTGAGACTATATAAGAGGAAAGACCTAGTGGGACTAGGTGGTAAAAGTCCTAGCGAGGCTAGGCGGTCGAAGACCTAGTTGGAAACTAGGAAGTGGAAGTCCTAGCAGGGCTAGGTGGTGGAAGGCCTAGTTGGGAACTAAGCAATGGAAGTCCTAGTGGGACTAAGCAAATGAAAGACCTAGTTAGAAACTAGACAATGGAAGTCCTAGTGGGACTATGCAATGGAAGTCCTAGTGAGACTAGGATAATGGAAGTCCTAGTTGAGAACCAGGTAGTGGAAATTCTAGTGGGGCTAGGTATTGGAAGACCTAATTGGGAACTAGACAAACCTAATTAGGAACTAGGTTAAGTCCAAGGTGGGTCAATTAGGAGTTGAACACTTAGCACAAGAGAGAAGTCCTAGTGAAACTAGACAAACCTTGTTGGGAACTAGGTCAAGTCCAAGGTGGGTTAGTTGAGATCTGAACACTTGACATGTGATTGAAAGTCCATGTGGGTTAAGAGGACTTGACATGTGGCATGAGCTAGTGTGAATCGATTGGGCAGTCGATTGACTGAGTTAGTCAATTGATTGTCAAGGAGTTTCTCGCGAGAGAATAGGTGGATGAATCGATTGGTGCTAGCAAATATCATGAGTGAATAGTAGCTTCCCAGATCGATTGGGCAATTGATTGGTAAGAAGTTTTTCCCCACATAGTAAGGGCCAGAATTGATTAGGCAATCGATTATCCTTGATTGGAGTGTGATTTTCGTGAAGCACAGTAGCTTTCTCGCGAAGGTGCTAAATCGATTGGTAAGGTGCCTAATCGATAGGGAGGTTTTTCGTGAAGCACAAAAAGCTTTTGAATCGATTGGGGCAATCGATTAGAAGCTGCCGAATTGATTGGTATGGTTCACCAATTGATTAAGGGTTCGAAAAAGAGACATTATGTAGGTTTTGAATAGTCGAGTTGATGTGGCAATCGATTGGGGCAAAAGATAATCGATTGGGAGGCGTCGAGGAACCCTAGAAAAGGAGTGTTCGCAAAGATTTCAAAGACATCGCTTCACATTAGTTCACACTAATTCTTGAGATTTGGAGGAGAAGTGTTGCTGCACTTTCCAAGCATCAAGAGGCTAATCAAAGCAACAAAAGAGCAAGCTAAGCAAGATTTCATTATTGTAAATTGTGTTCAATTTTTTTGTATTTGCTTGTGAGTTTCTTGTTGTGTTTCTTGTGTTGAGATTGTACAAGGCTTCTCTGCCTCCGGGAAGGAAGTTTTCATAGTGCATCTGTGAGTGAGGAGAGTGGACCCTTAGATTAGTCACCTCAAGGAGGTGGATACCAAGTAAAACCCTAAGTGTTAGCATGGTGGAGTGATTTGAGTTTTTCTGCTGCAACATCAACATCAAAGAAGAGATTGAAGCTATTCACCCCCTGTAGCTCTACACCGATCCTAACAAGTGGTCAGAGCGAGGTCGCTCTTCTTTGAACCAATTGCCGAAAAGAGCAAAGAACTAGAGGAAGAAGAAGTTGAAGTGAAGCCCTAATTTCAACATAAAAAAGCATGTCTATGGTGGCAGCCCTAGTCCTATAATACATGTTATCTATAGGAGTGAGGTTGTTGTAGAACTCAACATAGAAATCAACATTGATGGGATGGTTGCAACAAACCAGTTGCGCTAGGGAATAATAGTTGATTATCTCAACTATGTCTGGGTAGTAGGTGTGGAAAAAGTCACTATCTAAGTATCGGGTCCCTATTACTTCATGGGTTGTAGTTTCAAAAGAAAACATATGTTCTTCGGATAAAAATCTAAGGTCATCCATCAGATGAGAGGAACCTTGTTCTGCTCAATGTTTTTGGCTACAATGAAATAATTTATCTAAAATAAGTATAACTTCTACGGGAATGAAAAGGGAGGTTTAGGGATCACTAAGGCATATCGGAGAAGTCGGAAGCTTCAGATCAGAGGAATTAGGGGTTTCAGATTCTATCGAAGGAATAGGGAGGAGGAAGAAGTTTCTGAGGTAAGGTCTATTTATCATGGTGTCCCTTTTTATAGGACTGGACCGATCTACCGATCCATTTAAGTTTGATCAACCATTCAATTTCCAATGTCGCTTTTTGGGTTCCCGAGGATGTTCGGTTTACTAATGTGTATGGGTGGTCTACCGATCATGAGTGGTCAGCATCAACTGACGGTCAAACTAACGATCAGGTTTGACTATCAGCTTTTTGATCGAGATTGATCTACCGATGCTAGTTTTTGATAGATCGATAGGTAACTTTTTGTCTTTTTATGACACATGTTCAGTCTTGGTTGTTTAAATAGGTTCGGTCTATCGACCGATCAGCTAATTTTGTGAGTTAGTCCTAATATAGAATTTATTCAATTTAGCTATCTTTTGTACTAAGTAGATGTCTAACCTTTGTTTTCAGCTTAATTATCATAAGATAGAAGCATTCAATTAGGTTAGTCAAGTCACGTAAGAGTATCCAGCTAGTCAATTACTATAAAGGATTACTTGATCAATTTGAAGTTTTTACCCATGATTTATATTGATGCATTGATATAAGCATATGAAATCTATGCTTATACCTAAGCATCTCACACTAATCTAAGTGCCTCAATACATGAACAAGATAACCTTAATGTATTTGTGAGATGTTGGTTGTCTACATCTATAGGTTCATGCTTTATATGGTAAGATCTAAGCTAGTTTCAAAAGAAAACTGAAAAATAATATAATATTATTAGATATTCCTATTCTAGCTATCTAGCTAGATCCTAATTCCTATGGATTGAGTGGTCACATGCAAGTTAAAATATAGTTTGTTATTTTTAGGTTAATATCTTACCCATTCAAAAGTAGCAAATATATTAGTCCTATGAGTTGTGTGAGATGATTTTCAATTTTACTTAACATTAAAATTAATTTGAATTTTGAAGAAGGTTGGTTGACCTTGTGTTAGATTCAAACTTAGCTTTGGGTCCGCCAAGCTAATGTTTTTAGAATAAGCTTCCATGCTATGGTAAGTCACAATGGACATCATTAAAGTAACCACATGTCTAAGATAAAGCTTCACCAAAAAAACCAATCCAAGAAACTTAATACTATGTTTTGGTCTTACTAGCTCATATTAGACTAGGGTAGCTTCAGCTAGATCCACCACAACGATAACACCAAGTAGAATGCTCATGATTCAACCTAGACATGCTTCGACCTAATTTTCTTAACTATTATCCCAATTCTTTCCGATTCTATATTGTTAAGGTTAGTCAAACATTTTTCCTATCTAACCATTTTAAGTTAAAGATAAATTAAACTAAGCATGCATAAATAAAATAGTAAATCAAACAATCATGCAATTTCATTTAACAGAAAAAATGATTTTTCTATTGGCTCCCCCTGAATCATAACTTTGATAAGGTTTATCCAAGTAATGAATCTGATCCTTGGGGATCCAATATTAGTTTGGTTCAACTTAATTAATTAAGCTTGTTTTAGAAACCCATGCTTGGACTCATTTTCTGGCAATTTGATTAAATAACAACAAGTATAATTTGAATCGAGTCATAGCTTTGTATCTGAGTCCAGATCTATTGTATATGACTCTTTGATTTTCAAGTATCATATCAAGGTACTTGGAGCCCGAAGTAAAACGTTCCAATAATCCCTTAAGTTCTTCAACTTGAGTTTTCAAAGTGGAATTATCTTCCTTAAGTTGTTGAACTTGAGTTGCGGTTCCATTCTGAACTTTATTAGTTGAAGGACTTGGGTTAGTCCTCTCCTTAAGGACTTCTATCTCTTTTGGAGTAACTTGACTCAGACATTGGACTTAACTAATTTTTGAGTCAAGAAAACAATCATATCATATAATTTTTTGATTAACAAAGAATTTACCTCTATGTTTGGTTTATCTTAAATGGATACGGATTTGTGGCATGACTCAGACTCAGGTTCGGACTTGGACTCAGGTTCTAACTTGGACTCAGACTCAGCCACTTGTTCTCTTACCGTTAGCACTAGGAAGCTCACCTAAGCTTATTCTTCTTCGTCCAACTCTTCCGATGAAGACTCATCCCACGTTGCTTTCAAGGCCTTCTTTCTCCTTTGCATTTTGGTTTCCTTCATGTTTGGACATTCAACCTTGAAATGTCCTTTCTAATTTTGAAAAAAGTTCATCTAACTTAATTTTTGAAAGGTCCTAGGAAACTTTGTAAGTATCTACTATAAATATCCATAAGGTGTTTCTTGGAAACACTTTCAGTGTGTACCTTATTATGTCAAGGTTCTCGACTTGTTGTCCAATCAAGAAGAGTCCGTTAAGAAGGTCTTGAATCCGGGCATGCAGCTGACTCGTTAACTCTCCTTCCTACATTCTAATATTATATAATTTATTCAAAATTAAATCACATTTGCAAACCATGGTGTCAGAAGTCCTTTCGTGTAGTTCGACCAGTTTGTTCCATAGGTCTTTTACGTTGATGAATAGGTCGACTTGGTTGAGTTCTTCCTTGGTCAAGTTGCACTTGAGGGTTTGAGTTATTTTGACGTCGACTTCAATTTTCTTCTTGGTGACAGTATCCCACTTGTCGCAGCTGAGCGATACTCCTTCATTGGTGGGAAGGGTGAAGCCAGTTTCGATTATAATCCACATCTCTACTTGGGTCTATAGATAGAACTCCATTCGGCCCTTCCAGTAGCTGAAATCATTTATGAAAAATAGAGGCGGTCGGACCATGTTGTACCCTTCTTGATGGGCCATTTATAAAAACTTGCACGGAAAAAAGGGAGAATGTACCAAAACTTGGTCATGAATTAATAGTGCAGGAGAAGAGAAAAAAAAAGAAAAAAATAAATGAAAAGAAAAAGATGCTTGATTGGTCGTTGCACCAATTCAAAGCGCCCCCACTCTAATATCAATTGTAGGATCGGAGAAAGCGAGAAGAGGGTGAATAGACCACGTCACTAATTCTCATTTTAAAAACTTTTTTTTAGCTTTTAGAGATAAGTTGCGGAAATAAATAAAACACAAGCACACACAAACACCTTTATTTTTACTTGGTTCATAGCCTGCAACTGCTAGTCCAAGACACACGATCTTTGATTGCTTTTGATGGGCAAGCCACTATGTGTCTCTTTCTAAAAAGAGAAAGAGACTCATCTTTATAAAGAATTAGGAATGATAACATGTTTATCGTTCCTTAAAGATTAAAAAACTAAAGATGAATAAGAAAGCACAATTATATTAACACAAAGGAGTCGAAGATTTGCATGGTTATCAGAGTAGCAACTCGTGTAACATTGGCATTTTCAATGTGAGGCAAGAGTAGAGGCACTTAAGAATTGATGAAGAAGCCTTGGCTTGATGGCTTCTTTTATAAACTTGGATCGATCTACCGATCCGCTTGATCCGTATACTGATCGCCATGAAAATTGGATCGAAATCTAGTTGATCGATCTACCAATCCACGAGATCGATCTACCTATCCGACCTTGGTCCAACCTCCTTCTTCCACATCAACATCTTGAGGCTTATCCCCTACCATGTCTGTATTGTGATTTTTATCTTTGACCGGTCCCTTTGCCACTTTATTTGGTCAAACTATATCCTACGCCACATCAGCTAGATGGTCCTTATCTTGTGTGACGTCAGCAATCCGTGACTCATCCAGTCCACGTCGGATGTCATGTCAGCACAAGGAAGGACTTGGCTAATACATCAATGTTCGGTCTACCGATCAGGTCTATTAGTTTATTAATCCTGTTGGGTCTACTGACATGACTGATTAGTCTACCGATCTTGCAAAAACAAGTTAGCGTAGTCATATGATAAATAGATAAAATTGATTATGACACTTGTCTAACTGTTCGAACTTGACTTCAAAATTCAAGTGAATCCCTTAGTTGGATCATTGCCTAAGGCTGTCCTCATAAAGAGAACTCGTCCTTACCCGTTCTTCCTTTCAGAAGAACCACTCCATTTGAGGAGCTTACCTCAACTTACCTTTGTCCAAACCTCTGGTCCTCAAGACCCGTTTGGGCTTCCTCTACTCACATCCAATCACTTTACCCTAGGACTTTCTTATGACTTGATCTTCATCAAGTCCATTTTACTAGATGTTCAGTCTACTAACCCATCTAAACTTAGCCGCCTGGTATTCTTGATCTGCTAAGATTTTCTTACCTAGTATCTGGTCCAGCTGACCTACTAGGGCTTTAACTTGCTTAGTATTCAGTCAACTTGACCTACTAGGACTTTCCAAATTGAGCTACCTGCACACTTGATCAACCTTGTTAGATCATAATAAACCTTAACTTTGAACTCTTGCCAACATCAAAATATAGATTCGATTATCTGGTGTTTCCTTCACCAACAACCTTTAGAAATGCCATGTTATATAACATTGAGAACAACTTAATAAAGTATTTTTATAGCAAGAATAAGAGAACAAAAGATGAAATACAAAAGCATAAATAGTAAAGTAGACAACAAGAGCAAGAGAAAACAAATAATTTAAATGTATTGACCTACCCAAAGTTTTTGGAAAGCATAATGCTTATAGAAGAGCTCCTAGAGGGTATAATGAAGAGAGAATGGAAGCTTATAGATGTTTTGGTCAAGCAACATTAAGTCCTTATTACCCCTATTTACTTGGAAGGATAGAAATAATTAGGGAGATGTTTTCGCTCAGAAACTTTTTAGTGTTTATTTTGTGAAAAAAAATATGTTGGTTTTGGGAGCACCACATCGAACATATATTTTGATGTATAACTAGGTTTAAAGTTAGGTTTGTTTGTAATAAACAAATTTGTCAAATTTGTAGGTGCAGGTAGCTTGACATGAGACAAAATCCTGATTGGGAACCAGACAGTTGAAAGACCTAGTGGGACTAGGTAATAGAAGTCCTGGTTGGGAACCAGACAGTGAAAAACCTTAGTTGGATTAGGAAACTAAAGTCTTGGTTGAGAACTAAGAAGTGAAAATGCCTAATGGGATTAGGCAGGGGATTAGGCAGTGGAAGACCTGGTTGAAAACCAAGCAAGAAATACATGGTTTGGAACCAAGCAAGACAGACCCAGTTGGAAACTAGATGAAGCAAGTCCAAGAAAGTTAGTTGGGAGATGAGCAATCAAAGTATAGATAGGCCAGCTAGGAGTTGAACATCAAGCAAAGTCCAAGAGGTAAAAGGAAAAGGTAAGTAAGATTTCAAGCAACGAGTATTGTTCAAAACCTACTTTGAGTACTATTACTCTTGCTTATCAAACTTTATGTTGAAAGGAGCTATTTGATGATTCTAGGTGATTGGATGGGATCTGGGCGATCGATTGGGGATAAGTCTCGACTGACAGAGTCAAGAGCTTCTAGGCAATCAGAGTGAGGAGCTGAGCGACCTTGGCTTCCAGGAGACCAGAGTAGCTTCCAGGCGATCGATGAGAGCGTGATCCAGTGATCCGGAAGAGACGATGGATTGATATGGAAGAGACGGTCAAGATAGGCATTTGACCAAGCGTTAGACGCACAACAAGAGTTTGGCGACATGAGTGGTGTGTGTTTATCGCAAGTGCACAATTATCGTCAAGTAATAAATAGTATCAATCCCATAAGGTAAAATGGAGTACTGATCGGAATTGCGAAGCAAGTTATCTAGAGAGTCGTATGTTGTAAGAGTTGAGAAAGGAAAGAAATTGTAGTTCGCAAGAGTTGAGAGAAGGAGAGAGGGTCTAGAGCACGCAAGAAGTCGAGGTGAAATCTAAATTAGGAAAACGATCATAGGATTTCGGTTTCGCCATGATAACCATTGAAATCCTATGTATTATTACTTTCCTATCTCTATGTTTGTTCACATGTAGATGGACCTATCTCAAAATATCAATAGAGATTTTTGGAATTATACTAGCGTGTCTACCCAAACGTGATGCCTACTTTCAAGGCGACATTGCTAATACGACCACTTTCTCAAGGAGCACACTGTCACGAGATCCCCATAATCCCCTAGTTTCCCTCCTCTACTTCGTGATGCCAAATCGGGGCAAACTCATTAGGATCTATGATAGCTAATGGTGCCCCTGTTGGGGCATCATCTCCTTGTGGTGTTTCGGCCTACTTTTGTAACCGACTCCCCATGTCTCAAACATTTATGGGTCGAAGATTTGGGTTCACCTTTCGGTCCTTCCCCACGTCCCATAAAATACAAAGGTGCAGGTTAGTGTCACAATCATGCATGCACAATAAAGTTGGATCATGGAATAGACATGTCATACAATAGAGTAAGATAAACAATTACATAAATTGAATGTCAACATTTCATCGAGCTATTCCCTAATCTTAGAATCAAGAGATCTAGTCCATGGAGATGAAGTTCAAACTGAAAGACATGAAAGAGAGCATCTAACAACTCCAAACAGAGAAAGAGGAGAAGAGAAAACTTAGCGAGATGGTTATTGGTCTTCGAAAGGAACTCTAAGCTCCAATCGGTGGACGGATCACTTCAACGACTCTTGGAACGATAGCTTTAGGGTTCCCTTTGATAGGAAAAACCCTCCACCAGGGAAGAGGGTGAATCCCTTGGTCCCAGATAACCTAACAAGAGTTCCATTGATTCTTTTATAGTTTCCCCAAGCCTTCCAAATTTGTTAGACCTTGCCTAAATCATCGGGGCACCACCAAAATGAGGTTTTCGGCCATTAGACTTAGTTTTCATGGATTTCCCATGAACCAAACTTGTAGATCTTGAAATTATCTTCAATTTGATATGTCGTAGGCCCTCATTATAAGTTTGGTCTGCTGTTGGACTACCTTGGGACAGATTGACACGATCGTGTCCAAATGCTGTGAAGAAAGACACAGGCATGTTTGCTAAGGCTGGAGAGAGGGGCATGACCATGTCTAGGAGGTATGGTCTGGCCAAATTTCTTTTGTGCTGAAAAGCATGGCCATGTTAGCTGGAGCTAGAGGGAGTGACGTGGCAGGTAAGGTTGTTGACTTGTGTTGGTTTTGTGGGGAAAAGCACGACTGTGCCAGGGAGGCATGGCCATGACAGCTGTGGACCAAGTTCTGAAGGCCTTGATATTGTTCATTCTTCATTAACTTTTGTCGGAGGAGCATGCCCATGTCATAAGACACGACCATAGCGTGTTCCTTGCTTCAAATTGACGTTCCAAGGCTCTTATGCTCCAAATTTGCTCTAGTTTCACATCATGTCAATAAAAAAATACAAAGAGAAGATCTCCGAATGAAAAGAGTAAAAGTAATGAAAACAAGATGAAAGCATGTAAAATATGGTCATGTAATGACATAGAATGTATGCAAAATAATACTATAAATCATGTATGAAACACACACATTACTGAGTCAGTTGAATTATTATCGACGCAGATAAAGTTTATAGCCACGTCATCCCAATACAGGCGACTAAAAGGGTTCTAGTAGACCAGAATAGTGTCAGGTTAATGTTTGACTTGGGTTTTATAAAAGAAGGCTCGAGGCACTTGTTTCCATATTCAAAATTCTGTCATTCTCTTCTAAAGTGCTCGTACTCTTGTGTTGATGCTCTGCGCTTGTCATCTTCAAAGTTTAAATGGCAACTAGGGTTTGTAACTTCTTTCTCTTTTAGTTGTTGTACATTCTTTATTATTGTGCTTAACTTTATGATTCTTGTTAAAGATTTTCCCCACCTCCATAATCTTTATGGAAAGGAGATATTTAATAACAATCCTAATTTTTATTTAATTAGATCTTGCATATTAATCTTGCTTAATCTTCTATTAGATTTTACATGATAATTGTGCTAAGTGCTTTATTAAATCTTGCATGCTAATTTTGTTAAGTGTTTTGCTGGATATTGCATGTTTGGTTTAGAATTTAATTGATTATATTTAATCAAGTTAGAGTTTAATTTACTTGTACTATTTTTTTGCTACATACTCTCTGTGTATTGGTTTGGAAGTCTTTTATCTATCAACTCTTAAAATTAGTATACGATATTCCCCCTCTAGCATAGAAACAGTCATACAAATTTGTATCAGAGTAGGTTGAGTTGATAGTATGCTGGGGAAACTTGATAAAGTGTATGCCTAGGCTGGATAAGATGTATCCTAGCTGGTGCATTTAGTTAAGTTAAACTAGCTGAAGCTAACTCACCCTATTCTAAACCAATTAGACTAGGGTGTTGTAATTAAGTTATTTGGGCGTGTTATTTCTTTTATTGGCTTTATCTAAGGTGTTGGTTGTCTAAAGTAGTGCCCCTGTGCCTTGCCACAACTTGGAAGATTGTTCGAGAAATACTTAACTAACTCAAAGAAGAACCTAAATCTAACCTAGGATTAGATTTTTGTCTTCGAATCGGGTAAAACCCTAATTAAAATTTACAATAATTTTAATTCAAGACTAGCCTGAGCCAAATCCTAACCCTAATCACAACCAAGCATAACCCAAAACAAACCCCTACCCCTGACCCAAACCCAATTAACTTAAACACTTGTTTGCTATTTTTCTGTGCTACTTACCCAAGATTTGTGAAAATCTTAGAGAAATTTCTATTTTATGGTTTTGGAAGAAGATTTTAGCACAACCCATCGTCCTCTTTTTGATGACAAAATTTTTTCCTATTGGAAGGAAAGGATGGAATATTATTTTATGAATCAAGTTGAAAGTTGAAAGATCATCAATGATGGAATTAACTTATCAAGTGGTCCAGATGGTGAGCTACTCAGATTTGAGTCATGGATCGATAGTGTCAAGAAAAGAGTCAAAGCAAATGCAAGAGCAACTACGATTATTCAGTGCGGTCTAACTTAAGAGCAATTTGAGAAAGTTAGACCATTCTACAACACAAAGGAGTTGTGGGAGAAACTAAGTGAGATCAATGAAGAACCAAATGATCCGGATGAATCAGACCAAATTAGATATACAACTCTCATGGCTAAGTAAAAGAATTGTGTTACGTAACCGCAAGTGCACGGTAACATCGTTAGTAATATAAAAGATTATCGTATCCACAGGGATTATGGATTAATGCATTAGTGATTTTATGAAGGAACTTCTAGACTAATCGAGTTGAGAGCTTGTGAACTTAAAAGAGAGAAAGTGTGAGAAAGAGCTTGAGAGAG